>PVHP010009785.1:0-11137 GCA_004024765.1 Zapus hudsonius | reverse complement strand
TCTTTTTACTAAAAAGTTCAAGGGCATCTCGACTACATAGTGATTTTGAAGTCGGCCTGGGCTACATGAGACCATTTCTTAAAAAATATATAAGCCAGCCAGGTATGGTGGTGCACACCTTTAGTCCCAACACTTGGGGAACAGAGGAAGGAGGATTTCCATGAGTTTGAGGCCACCCTGAGACTACATAGTGAATTCCAGGTCAGCCCCGGCTACACTGAGACCCTACCTTGAAAAACAAACAAATAAATAAAATTTAAGAAATTAAAAAGCCAGTGAGACCCTACCTTGAAAAACCAATAAATAAATAAAATTTAAGAAAAATAAAGAAGCAAGGTGGCACATTCCTTATGAAGGTTTTCTAGTAGTTTATAGCCAGCCTAGAAAACACAGTAGGCATCACGGGGGTAGGGGGAGAGTCAGTGAACTGAGTTGGTAAAGTGTTTGCTGTTCAGGTATGGGACCTGAGTTCTGATCCTCAGTAGTCACATAAAGGCCAGGCACGATGGCACAGCAGAGACAGGAAGGTCCCTGAGGTTTGTTAGCCAGCTGGTATAGCCCAATCAGTGAGTTCCAGGATTAGTAAGAGTTCTGTTAATAATAATAATAATAATAATAATGTAGAGAGTACTGGAGGACTATAGATATCCTTGTTTCTAGGGTTCTAGTGCCATTTCCCAGGCACATCCTTTCTTCCAGGACTGGGTGTTGCTCAATTTATGTTATGAGTCATGCTTTGGCAGATGCTAGATTTATTCTCTGTAACACAAGATTATAGGAATTTTGGGATTCAACATTACACCTTTTATTTAAAATGTCAAACATCAAAGTCTTTGTTTTACAGAATTAGGTCTTTGGAAGAATTTAGTTCATTTCACTGTTTACTTTTTATTGTTATGGAGGCAGGGTCTCACTCTAGCCCAGGCTTATCTGGTACACTGTCATTTCACTCTAGACTTACTGTGTTGATTAAAGTGGGTAAAGTTACTTGAAAGTGACAGCTATTTCATCAAGTAGAAGTTGAATAACAAATTAGTGAGCCAGACTTGGTCACTCACACTTGTGGTCTCAGTATTTGGTAGAAAGTTTCTTTAATCATTTTGAATGTAAATGTATTAAAAGAAAGGGAAATGTCTTAAAGTGGTGTTATCATTGTCATAGAAAGATTTTCTTCATCTTTGATGTGAGTGGAGAATTAAGTTTTGTGTTTTTTTTTTTTTTTTAATTAGATACTCAGCTGCCCATCGCTTCTCAGCCTTTTGGCTAAGATCAATTGCAGATACTCAACTGCCCGTTCTGTTTGGCTTTTCACAGGTTCACCGGAACAGCACTGTCCGCTCTGGCTGTGATCTGAATTCCTCCTGTGCACTGTGTGGTTCAGGCAGTGTCAACACCATGCCTCCCGAAATCCACTATGAAGCCCCTCTATTGGAGCGACTTTCCCAGTTGGACTCTTGTGTTCACCCTGTACTAGCATTTCCTGATGGTAAGGATCCAGACAGAATATAAAGTTTACACTGAATCTTAGCCAAAAGGCCAAGAAGTGATTTTTAAAGTCTAATCAATGAGCTCTAAGAGTTCCAGGTAACTGAAAAATTAGCCAATATCTTTGATTTAGCTCACTTACTCTAAATATACCAGAGTTTTGGAAAAAGGATGCAATAGATTCAAACCAAATGCTACTAAAGATTCTAACTAGGTGGGGCCTGGGATTAGTGGCCTCTAGCCACAGATGATGCCCTGTCTGGTAATGGAAATACCTCTTGGGTTTTTTTGGTGGGGAGGTTCGAGGTAGAGACTCACTGTAGCCCAGGCTGACCTGGAACTCATTGAATTGGTAGCAATCCTCCTACTTCAGAAGCCTCTTTCCTGAGTTGTTGGGACTAACAGTGTGTGCCACCATGCCCAGCAATGATTGTGTTCGTTCTCTCTCTCTCTCTCTCTCTCTCCTTTTATAAAAAACATTTACTTGAGGGGGTGGGTTGTATGGGTATTATCAGGTCCTGCTTCTGTAAACATAAACTCCAGATCCTTATACCACTTTGTGCATCTGGCATCTCAAGGAAGTAAGCTGATGAGCCATAGAGAAAGACACCTGACATTCTGCTCTGGTGTCCACCTGCATATGTGGGACTAGGGATTTTGTGTACAACACACTTGCAAACACAACATCACATATATTATACATGTACATGCCAGTGGTAGAGCACTCGCCTTGTATGAATGAAGCCCTGGGTTCAACGTCAAGTACCACAATAAATGAATACATGCATACATAGTAAGGATATAGCTTAGAGGTATGGTTCTTTTATAGCATGAATGAGGTGTTCTGATAACCAGTATTGCAAATTTTTTTTTTAATTGAATATTTGTATACAGCCAGTTTTTTCCTTGGCTGTGGAAGGTGAAGGATTCAGATGTAATTATCTACTAGTATTCTGACAGGAGGATCTTTATCATCTTGCTTACTTAATAATTAACTTAGTTCTTATGTGGAAATACAGAAGATGTATAACCTTAGGAAAAAAAACTTTAAGCCAGGCAGGTGGTACACACCTTTAATCCCAACACACTCCAGAGGCAGAGGTAGGAGGATCACTGTGAGTTCAAGGCCAGCCTGAGACCCTACCTGGAGAGAGGAGTACTTTTAACATTATGTAAAAAGAACTTAAGAGCACCACCTGCTGGCCCAGGAGTTTTATGCTGTTGGAAGAACACCAATCTCTGCATATATGAGGCTTCTAGGACTTCCCAGAAGGATGCAGAAGAGAGCATTACAAAACACTATTAGAAAGCAGGCTTAAGAAAATGGTGGAAAGGACTGAGCAGAACTGGCAAGTGAATCGGGAAACATTAGAGCCTGGTAGGCCTGCAGTTAGCCTTTTTATACACCTTTCCTTTTGTTTGAGGAAATAGCTAGTTAAGATGAAGTTAGTAGTCAGGTGTTTCTTTCCTGTTATTTATCTGACAAGGAGTACCCTCTTTGATCATAGCACTTTAACCCCATATGCAGGCACGGAGTATGGAACATTCTGTAGCAGAACAGATTCTTACTGTATTTTATTTCTTTTGCTATTGTTTTTTTTGAGACCAGGTATCACTGTGTACCTAAGCTGGTCTCAACCCTTTGATTAATCCTCCTCTTTCAGTCTCCTGAGTGCTATGGTTATAGGCATGAGCCACACACCCAGAATTTCTTAGATTTTATATCCCTTTATGTACTTTCAGGTCCTTTTCTGAAGTTTTTGGTTGGGTTTGTGTGTGGTATTGGGGTTTGAATCCAGAGCTTTGTACATACTAGGCAAGCACTTCATCAGCAAGTTATAGCACAAGTTCGGATTTTTAGCTCTTTCCTTATGGTAGATATTTTTTTTAGAGAATACTTTATAGTTTCTGTAATCAAACCCATGTAGATCAGACCTTGCCTATCTAATACAGTGTGTTACCCTTGTACAAATGGAAAAGTTAAGTAACATTTTCTTTAGACCAATATGGCTGTTAATTTTTGTACCATGCCAGCTCAACATGGTAAACAGGGATATTTTTCCCAAAGTTGACAGCACAGCTAAAAGTTTCAAAAAATCCAAATTTTTATACACACACACCCCAATAATAGCAGTATGTTATATGTCAATAGCAGCAACAGCTTTTTTGAGTTCTACAGTTGTCTGAACAGAAGTGGAGTCATCCATGTTAAGTATTTTTTAAAGTATTTTATTCATTTTTAAGCAGAGAGAGAGAGCTACAGACAGAGACAGACTGCTTATGTGGGTACTGGGGAATTAAACCTGGTCCTTACGCACTGGAGGCAAGTGCCTTAACCGCTGAGCCATCTCTCCAGCCCCTTAAGTATTTTTTAAAAAGATATTTACATATTTATTTACTTGGGAGTGAAGGAAGGGATGGAGAGAAAGAATATGTGAGCACACTCTGGGGCCTCCTGCCCCTGCAAACTCCAGATGCATACGCCACTTTGTGCATCTCGCTTTTCTTGGGTACCAGGGAATAGAACCTGGGCTAGCATGCTTTGCAAACAAGTGCCTTTACCCATAAGCCATCTCCTTTCTATGCCCAGCACCAAGGAGCTTTTTACATTGTTGTGGAGTCTATCTCCTATCTTTTAACCAAGACTAAGTTGTTTTTTTTTTTTGGGGGGGTGTTATTTGTTTATTTGGTTAGTTTTGATTTTTTATTCACTCTAGCCCAGACTGACCTTGAACTCACTCTAATCCCTGGCTGGCCTTGAACTCTCACTTCTCTCTGCTTCCCAAGTGCTGGGATTAAAGGCATTCAGCACCTCTGTTTTGTTAGTTCCGTAGTTTTTTTTTTTTTTTAATTTTTATTTATTTATTTGCAAGCAGAGAGAGAGAGAGAGAGAGAGAAAAGAGGGACAGAGAAAACAGGTGCCCTGGGCCTCCAGCAAATAAGCTCCAGGTGCATGCACCTATGCATCTGGCTTTATGTGGGTGCTGGGAAATCAAACCCAGGTCCTTAGGCTTTGAAGACAAGTGCCTTAACTGTTGAGCCATCACTCCAGCCCCCAGTTCCATAGTTCTGAGAGGGAAACAGGATCCAGATTGTGGTCAGTAGTTGCTAATAAAAACTCAGATATGTACAACTTAATTATGTTTTCAAAAAATAACTGAAAATTTCAAATATTTAAAAAGAAACAAAAGTCAAAATATAAGAATTATGGTACAAAATGGACATGTAGCAGATGCCTACAGCCTTAGCCAATCTGGGCTACATATTACTGTCTTTAAAAAAATTTTTTTTTAAATCATGGCACTGAAGAATCTTGGGTCCAAGCTGGGCATGGTGGCTCACACCTGTAATCCCAGCCCTCAACTCAGGAGTCTGAGGTTGGAGTATCATCATGAGTTGAAGACCAGTCTGGGCTAGAGTGAGACCCTGCCTTAAAACAAGCAGATAGGCTGGAGAGATGGCTCAGTAGCATTTTTACTTGCCAGCCTGGTTTCAACTCCCTGGCCACCCACATAAAGCCAAATGGGTATTTGTTTTATAGTAGTGAGGCCTTGGCATGCCCATATGCATGTGCAAATAAAAAATTTTAAAAGAGAATCTTGATTTAAGAGTTGAGGATTCCGCTTAGTGGCAGAGCATGTACCTAAACATGTGTGGAGGCCCTAGTTACAGTCCAAAGCATAAATAAAATTTAACTTAAAAATCTGAGGTAATGTATAAAACTTGATATTGTAATTAAGCGCTACAACTAGGATTTTTCTCTTTAAGACAAGCTTCACTGAACTCACTCTGGTCCATGCTGGTCTCCAACTCAAAGTGATCTTTTTACTTCAGAGCTGGGATTATGGTTGAGCCACCACACCCATCTAGGAAGTGTTTTAAAAACAGTGTTTCAGCTGGGCATAGTGGTGTACTTCTTTAGTCCCAGCAGTTGGGAGGCAGAGGTAGGAGGATTGCCTTGAGTTTGAGGCCACCTGACTATATAGTGAATTACAGGTCAGCCTGAGAAAGAAACAAAAAAAATTTTAAGACATTTAAAAGATACGTAAAACTACAGTTTGATTAAAAAGAAAGGTGAAAGGGGGGGGGGGTAGAGTTTAAATTGGGAGATGCCTATACAAGTATGAGGACCTAAATTCAATCCTGTAACCCCAGTGTTGTGGGTGGCCGTGATCAAGAGAATCTGGGACTCACTGGTCAGCTAGTCTTGATTATAAAATGAAAGCTCCAGGTTCAGGGGACTTTCCCAAAGGAATATTGTGGAAGAGTGCCCAGGTAATTAAAAAATTTTATTTAAATTAATAAATACAGGGCTAGGGAGATGTCTTAGTAGTAGGAGATGCTTGCTTGCAAAGCCTGATGATCCTTAGTGCCCACATGAAGCCAGAGGCACAAGGTGGAACATTGCATCTGGAGTTTGTTTTCAGTGGCAGGAGGCCCTGACACACTCCTTTGCATGTCTGTCTGTCTCTCCCTCCCTCCCTCCCTCTCTCCCTCTATCCCCCCCCCCCTCTCTCTCTCTCTCCCTCCCTCCCTCCCTCTCTCTCTCTCTCTCTCTCTCTCTCTCGCTCGCTCTCTCTCTCCTGTCTGTCTGTCTGTCTGTCTATCTGTCTATACTTAGGGTATACATCCTCCAAGATGATGGCATTTAGTTGCTCATGAATAGAATGAACTTCAGTAAAGTTCACATAAATATATAATTGGCTCTTCCACCTGCCAGCCCCTGCCTTGCCAAAAGTTACCATTTTGGGGGTAGAAGAGTCCAGAAACTAGGTGCTTGGACTAACCTACAGTGTTCTGTTTTTCTTGCAGATGTTCCCACAAGCCTGCACTTCCAGAGCATGCTGAAATCTCAGTGGCAAAACAAGCCTTTTGACAAGATTAAACCTCCCAAAAAGTTTTCACTTAAACACAGAGTGCCCATACCCAGCAGTCTGCCAGATGCCGTTCGTAAAGACAGGCACAAGTTGGTCAATTCCTTCCTAACAACAGCCAGTAAGTTTCAGGGAAGTTGGGAGTCCTCTGGAGTCCCTATTACTTAACTTTATATTATCCCAAGTTAATGGCTTACTATGCCAATATACTGGGAGTGGGAAAGGCAATTGTCAGGCATAAATAATAAGTTTATCTGTAATTCACTGCTCTAATCTGTATGTTTTGGGTGCTCTCAGATGAATGTTAGAAGCTATTCCAAGCATCTTGGATATTGGGACAGGACGTGAAATGTTCAGTGAATGGCCAGAAGTAGTGTGGCATCTGGTCCATCTGTGGGCAGGTTGATTTCTATACACTGGTGTTACATTTCTTTAGTTGTGGTCCCTGTGCCTGTTGTAGTTACTAGAAGATTTAGTCCCTAAGGCTGTCCTGCTGCACTGGGTGTATAGCATTGACCCAGGGAGAACAGAGGAGCTCAGAACTCAAATAAGATTTGAGGGAAAGTATTTCACAGCTCTTTTTCTGTTCCCCTCTTCAGAGCTGTCCCACCACCAAACCCGGCCTGACAGGACCCACAGGCAGCACTTAGACGATGTGGGGGCCGTGCCCATGGTGGAACGAGTGACAGCGCCAAAAGCAGAGCGCTTGCTCAACCCACCGCCACCCGTGCATGACCCAAACCACAGCAAAATGAGATTGCGAGACCATTCATCTGAGAGAAGTGAAGGTAGGGCCAGGCCCGGCACCTCGACCTGCATTTGCACCTGCTCACGGCTTTCTGAAGACAGCCTAAGCTTCTCTTACTCACCCTCCCCACCCCCAGGTTTTGTCCATTACTGTCTAGGAAGGCATAGTAGGGGGCACTACTGCTTCTAAATGCAGTTCACTTCTTGCTGCTACAGTGACCTCTGCCCAGTCCAGTTCCCGTCAACCAGTTTGCTTCAGCTTTTTATTCTCTAGGCTTAGCATTTTTTGCTTTTAGTGTGTATTTATTGGTATTCCTGGCATGTGTTAGAAGTAGAGTTGGTTAAGATAGCCATTTATTCCTCTCTTTTCTGTTGATTTCTGCAGTGTTGAAGCATCACACAGACATGAGCAGTTCGAGCTACTTGGCAGCTGCCCACCATTCACCACATAGCCCCTTAGTGCGACAGCTCTCCACCTCGTCAGACACCTCTGCACCCACCAGCTCTAGCTCACAGGTTGCAGCCAGCACATCTGTAAGTACCTGTGTGCAGTTGACAGGACATGTTCTCTCACACAAATAGCTCTGGAGAGCAGTGTAGACAGTGGATTGTATAGCCTTAGTCATACATTGGAACTTGTTTTTAAACCAAAGTGGTAATATTTGATCCTTCGCTAATTTTTCTTTAGAGCTGTGAGTTGTTTCTTATAATAAAGATGGATCTTTGCTGAGCCATAGGTAGAGAGCTCGATGCTGAGGCAGGCTCTTTCTGGAGGCTGGGACTGGTGCTAAAGATTAGACCCAGAGTATTGTGCATGCTAGGCAAGGTCTCTACCCCTGGCCTATATCTCTACTGCTCCAGGATCTATGGAAGTAAGTTTTACACAGAACTCTCCTATAACATGGCCCTAATCTTGTTGGCTCAAGATGTGAACATAATGCATCCACCACCTTGTGCATATGGCTTTACGTGGGCACTGGGGAATCAAATCCTGGTCTTTAGGCTTTGCCTTAACCACTGAGCCATCTCTCCAGCCTTAAGCATTTCCTTTTTTTATTTATTTGTAAGGAGAGAGAGATTATATGGGTGGTGTACCAGAACCTCTGGCTACTGCATACAAACTTCAATACTTGTGCCACTGAGGTGTGATTGGCACAAGCCCATAATCCTAGCGCTTGAGAGGCTGAGGCAAGAGAATCTATACAAGTGTGTGTCATTCAATGTATTTCTACACTGCCCTTTAAAAAATAGTATGTATTTATTAAAGTACGTATTTATTTATTTGAGAGAGTGAGAATGAGTGTTTGAGGGCCTCCTAACACCGTAAACAAACTCCAAACACATGCATCTACCACTTTGTACATCTTATGTGGGTACTGAGGAATTACCATCCAGACCAACAGGCCTTGCAAGCAAACACTTTTAACCGCTGAGCCATCTCTCCAGCCTCTATACTACCCTTTGAGATTTAGGTAGTTTATAGATCCTGATTTTGTGGGCATAAAAATGTTTTTCTTTTTTTGGTTTTTTCCAGGTAGGGTCTCACTCTAGCTCAGGCTGATCTAGAATTCACTATGTAGTCTCAGGGTGGCCTCGAATTCACAGCAATCCTCATACCTCTGCCTCCTGAGTGCTGGGATTAAAGGTGTGCACCACCACACCCGGCTAAATTAATGTTTTTCATGATTAAGTAAATTGTGTAAAGTAATTCAGTTTTTGAGTGTTACAATTGTGACTCAGACTCTACAGTCTGACTGCAGAAGCTAGCTCTCTTATCTGTGCACCACACAGTCCAAGCACAAGGCCCTGGGTTCAGTTCTCTGCAGGGGGAGGGAAAAGGAAGAGAAACACTAACTGGGGTTTGCTTTTACAAGTCAGACAATCTTTTTCCAATAGCCTTTTTCCTCCTTTACTATCTCCACTCACAAAGTTTGTATAAATAAGTGCATAGTATTCTCACATGCTCAGCCACTAGCAAAGGTTTTCAGATAATCAGGACAGAGAAGAGAAGAATGCTGATTTAAAAATCTGAGAGCCTGGTGGGTGGCACATGACATTAATCTCAGCACTTGGGAAACAGAGGTAGGAGGATCGCCATGAGTTCAAGGTCAGCCTGAGTTAGAAGGAGACCCTACCTCAAAAAAACAAACAAAATCTGAACTCTGGGGTCCAGGACTTGGGGTGAGTTGATGTTTTTCTCACCTGTCAACCTTCCTGAACCTGGAGAGAGTTAATTTAGGTCTAAGCTATTTATAATTTTTACTTCTTAAATTAAGATTTTGGGCATAGCTGTGTGCTAGTCCTTAAAGCTCTTATTGCCTAATTTATGTAGTGAGTGAGGATTAGTTTGTAGCAGGTAGAGTACTAAAGCAGATTCAGTGAAGCTGGATGATGACTGAGCAAAGGGAAGGGCCATCAGGGTGTTTGCCAGTGCTTCACGAAAGTCAGTGATTAGATCAGAATCATCTCAGTCGCTCTTCTGAAAACCCCCATAACATCTATAATAGACCTTATTTTATCTCCCCCCAAAAAAAAAAAAAATTCAGAGGAGGGGAAATCACAGAATCTTTTTTTTGTTGTTGTTGTTTGTTTGTTTGTAGTATGAATTCTTACTGATCTCTCTACCTCTATTCTTAAGTAGGTCAGATTGAATTGGTGGCAGAATTGGATGGGAATATAGTTTAAATGGAGAATAGAGGGAGAGCCTGTCAGACAATTTGACAAGCCTATTTACCCTGAAGAAAAAGGCAGCATGCCTGGGAGGATTCAGGGATAATATGTACCTGTTTCTGCTCAGAGTTTTCCTCTTGACTAAGATGTAAGAAAGGTGTTTCTCCGAGTTTCCCTCTTGACTAAGATGTAGGAAAGGTGTTTCTCCAAGGCTTCTTAAGATACATTCATGTGTGACTCATAGAACTTCAACAGAGAGCCAGTGGCAAAAGTCTTTGGGTGTGAGGTCACTAACGCTGTAGAGCTCAGACAGAACCTCAACTGTTTGGGTTAAACTGTGCCTCTGAATTTATGAGGTCAGTGCTGATCTGAAATCACGTATGACAACAGTGAAATTCTGCTTAATTTTTAATATTCTCTGACAATGTCCTAAGATGATGGGATTTAAAAAACATTGAATCTCACCTTCCAAGAGCAAAGGCTGTATTAGTTAGTTGGAGAAACCAGCTGATCTTTCTAAACCTGCCCATCTTCCTTCCCTAACTCCGTGTCCTGTGGACTGGCTACACTTGGTGGCTGGGTATGAATGCAGCCACTTGGGTGTTTCCAGCTGTATCGTTGCCATGGTAGCCTGTTTGTCATCTCACTGTTTCCTTCACAGCTCAGTTAACATGCTGCTTCAGGAGCAGTTACAACTAATAGACTTATCTTCCTTCTAAGAGACCAGGCCATTTGGTCTCTGCTTATTCATTCTTGATATTCTATCGTGGATGCCCACATCTGTCTCTAATACTAGATCTTTGGAATCTTTAATTCCCCAACAGTTTAAGCTTCTTCACTTCCTGTGGAAACATTCCTTCTCTGGGAATGGGAGCTGTAGGTCAATCTTCCTCTTCAGTTTCCTTTCACTCATCTCCATTGATGCAGTTAGAATACTCTGTGTTCTTTACCCAAGAAAAATAGAAAGAGGTGAAATATATCTGAGAAGGTACAGACTTAGAAGAGTTGAGATCTTCAGGAGGAAGGTGCTTTCATGGCAACCAAGGTGAGATGGTCTATTAATATGAGCCTGCCCTTGAGCATTTTTTTTTTCCGAGGTAGGGTCTTGCTCTAGTTCAGGCTGACCTGGAATTCACTATGTAGTCTCAGGCTGACCTTGAACTCACAGCAATTCTCCTACCTCTGCCTCCTGAGTGCTGGGATTAAAGGTGTGCGCCACCATGCCCAGCTCTTGAGCATCTTTTACAGTAAGGAAATTCAACATTTTTAACCTGAAGTTATCACTAAGTATAAACACTTTCCTTTCGTGTGTGTGTGTGTGTGTGTGTGTGTGTGTGTGTGTGTGTGTGAGAGAGAGAGAG
>PVHP010009784.1:0-49488 GCA_004024765.1 Zapus hudsonius | reverse complement strand
ATACTTGGGGGTAGATTACTGGGGATATATTTATCTATATAAAGAGATGCAAATCAGATTTGTTTAGTATCTTAGTTAAATGGAACTGCCATCCTCACTGTATGGGAGGCACTCTGGACCGCCTCGGTATTCAGTCCTTTCATTTTAGTTGTTTTGGTGGTTGTAAAATAATACCCAAGCATTTCACTTTTTTTTTTTTACAGAAAGTTGAGGTAGACAGGAGGTTCTAGGACACATTGTGGAATACAGTGTGGGTTGGACCTGGAGTCAGATCTCAGCTAGAGCCTGTTTTGCATCTAGCTGGCCACATTAGACAAGGCATGATCCCAGCGTCTCCAGGTGCCTCTGGAGCAGGTGGTCCCCTGACTTCGCTTTGATAAATAGCACTGGCGAGCAGGTTCCACTGGTTCCTGATGTCTCCATTTCCAGGGCTCTCTGTTGGTTCTCATGAGCACTTCATCTTTTTGTTACCCTGAGTTGAAAGAAGTGATTACCTATATCATGGACTAGAGTTATTTGACCATTTTTAAGCTATTGCCAGGAGAGAGAAAACTTGGCTGACAGGGCAGACCCAGCCAGTTGGACATTCTTGCCGACTCTGCATGCTCCTGTCGAGAAAAACAACGTTTGGCCCATCAACGGGCACCCTATCGACTTGCCTGAATGGTTCCTGGCACGCACCCATGGACAGAGATGGATCAGAGCGGGTCCCCAGGACACTCACAGAGGAAGCAGCAAGAGCGCCTCGCCTGTCATCCATGTTCAGCTAACTAAGCCTAAGAGCCAAAAACTGCACCTGACTCTGCACACCTGTAAGGAGTAGGTATGAAGACAAATGTGTGACTACTGTTTTGATGTGGGGAGAAAATGTAGCCAGATTCACGAGATAAAATGAAGCATCCTTTCCTCCATATGGTGCATGTAGGAGAGAAGAAAACAGAAGCAAGGAGGCCCAAGACTTGGATGCTCTTTGTCAAAACATTCACAACTGGCCACACACTGATGCAGGGATGTTTATACTGTAGGCAAACCTGGAATGCCTTAAGATCAACTTTATATATATATATTTTTTTTCTGAATTCTTTCTACTTTCTAGTCTGCTTTTCACACCTTGTCTCTTTGTATAGATACATAAACACTCTGAGAAAGGTTATAGGAAGGTGATCGGGAAGAGAGAGGGAGGGAGGGAGGGGGAGAGAGAGAGAAAGAGAGAGAAAGAGAGAGAGAGAAATGGAATGAGTGTGGAGCAGTTCAGGAAGGTAAAAACATATCAAACTTCTTGCCCTAGTTAGCTCTCAACTTCTCCAGTCTGGAAGCAAGAAAAGTGGGCAGGTTATTTACATACTCAGGGCTCTTAATTCTCATTTGTATAAGGGAAGTTGGAATACTTATTTTACAGAGCTACTATAAGACAAAAATGAACCAATAGATGTGGACATCAGGTAGAACAATGTATAAACGTGGACAGACGCTGACAACATATTTCTAGAGATATGATTCTAGTCTGAAATCAGGCAAGCTAGTTTTGAGATTATATAGTTACTGAAATTATTTATGCATCAATTAATCTTATTTCTGTTCAGATGTAAGTCGGCTGGCAAAGAGGTTTCTGGAAGGCCAGGCGGTATGGTCTGATCACACATTCGGCACCCTCTTCACATGGTTTTGGTTAGAATGCAAGAACAAGGTCACCGAGGAGGGTGCATTGAAAATGTCCTACACTTAACAAAAGTGACTCAGCTCAGGGCTCTGATGTGTGGCCCTCTCTAATGCTTCCTTGTCCCCAAGAACTAAGGTAGGAACACAACCCCTGTTCAAGGAAGGGACATAAATAAGAAATCTGCTGAGTGACCTCCAAGGGGCCGATGTGAAGGAGAGGGAACTATTTAGGTTAGGCTAAGCGTCTTCACAGAGGAGAGCACAGCTGGGCTGACTGCTGAAGGAACTTTCTAGATAACTGGGGAAGGCAGATTATCCTGAGTGCTGGAAAAAGCAGGAATCATGAGAAACTCGGGAGGCTAGAAGCTGTGAGAAGAAGGAAAGGAGGCCAGGGTGGTTGATGAGGTCTAAGATTGCAGGGCTAGCCATCAGCTTGTCACTTTCTGGAAGGCAGGTGACATGTTTAACTTGCCCTTGGGTTTTGGCATCTAGCAGGGGCAGGCAGAGAAAGAACACGACTGGGCAGGTTTTGGAAGACAAAACTGTCTTTAGGAAGAGAGGCGATAGATAACATCTGCATGGTGAGTAGATTAGAAGAAGGAGAGGCTACATCTGGGGAAACTTATCTGGAGGATGTCGCTAGACCCAGTGACAGATAAATTCTAAACTAGGACAGCAGAAGAGACTTTAAGAGCTGGGGACACAATCAAAAGATACTAAAGAAAAGTTGTGACAAAAATCAAGTCAGCTGGGCATGAGAAAAGGGGATAATTCAAATAGGACTATTGGCTGGAGAAATCTCCAAGGGAAGAATATTTCAGAAGAATCCAAAAGACTCTTTTGTTGCTGATCATCTCTTTTTTTTTGTCTCAAGAATTTATTTACTGATAATTTCCTCTGTGTATATAATCTATTTTGATCATATTCATTCCAAATTCCTTTCTCTCATTCCTATCTTGCTCTGTCCTAACTAGTCTCCCCTCTCACCTCTTAACTGTCATGGCTGGACTTTTTTTCTTTCTTTTTTTGACCCAGTGAGTTTAATTAGCTTGGCTTACATGGGCATGGCTGGAAGGTTATTAATCAGAGCATGGAGGCTACATCATTGAAGAAAATATCTTTTCTTCCCCAGCAACTATTTTTTTAAAAAAAATATTTATTTATCTGATAGAGAGACAGGAGAAAGAGGCAGACAGAGAATGGGTGCACCAGGGCCTCTTGTCACTAAAAACTCCAGACACATACATCATTTTGTGCATCTGGCTTTATGTGGGTACTGGGGAATAAAACCTGCCAAAGCCATCAGGCTTTGTAAGCAAGAGCCTTTAACCTCTGAGCCATCTCTCCATCCCCCCCCTCCGCCCAGCAACTATTAATGTCCAATAGCGATTCAAAGAGGGGTAGGACCTCATGAACCCTCCCCCACCAATATATGATGGAATGTTGATAGGTCCAATTTTGTATAGGTCTTGTGCAGGTAACCACAGCTGCTGTGAGTTCATGAGTACAACTCCATCATCATGTCCAGAAGACAGCATTCTACAACACTCCTCCTTTCCTCCAGCTCTTACCTTCCTCCTGATTTCTTTTGCCATGTTTCCTGAGCCGTGGAGGGGGTGATAGAAAAGTTCTGTGTAAGTCTGAACACACAAGAGTCACTTATTCTCATCACTTAGGCCAGTGATGAGTCTTGCCATAACCACTGCCCCATTGCAAAAAAGATGGTCTCTAACTAAAGCCGAGAGCAACAATGCCCCATGGATATAAACATAAATATTTAGAAGATGCAACATCTCCATTGAGCAAAACAACTGTAGCAGTTTCCTCAGTGGGAGCTGTTTGCTGACCAGCCTTCTCTTCTTCCCTAGGAAGAGAGTCCCCTCTTCATGATTTCTTTTCATTTCAATATTGTAAGATTGCTCTCTAACCCACCTCAGGCAAAAGATAAGACCCTATTGCTGAAGATTCCACAGACTGAAATCACACAACACTGAGAAACCCTGCTGAATCCAGAAATGAAATCAGCTCCCAGAAGGGCAGCCTGGGTGATGCCGGAAGGTGTTGCACTAGCTGCCAGGGGAACCAGACCAACGATATCCTGAGAGAGCAGGAGGTATCTTCAAGTTACACTGACCGATGGCCTGAGAGTGCAGAACACACTGCTACATGGCACAGACAAGCAAGTCAAGAAGTGCCCATCTGTGCAATAGTGGTGCTCAACCTACGTGGGTAATCAACAGCTGGCTAATTGGCTTTGAGATCCGCTCAGAGGCAGGGAACCCCTGACTGGTACAGGGACCCAAGGCAACCTTGAATGGGGACCTAGAACCCCATCTCCGTGGGTAAGTCTTCATTAACCATTCATATGTCTTCAGAAAGGCTACACCCTCCAAACACTCACCAACCTAGCAATATTTGTCTCAATTGACCAATAATAATCTCACTCTCCACTGGAGAGTTTGCTTGTATCTTTCAGAAGGCAATGAGAACTGGGGACATCCGAACTCCACCAAAGGGACCTGATGTGATGGGGAACACCCAAGCAGGAGATGATCCATGTAAAGCCATAACACAACCTCTAAGGAAGTGTGATGATGAGCAAAACATCTATTCCCACAGCAAGGCAGATAACCTGGGGAAGGACAATGGAGAGAGGCACCAAGGGTGACCAAAATAGTCCAAAATACAAATTTAGAGACTCTTAAAAACCTAATAACTATGGAAAATTTGAATTCACCCACTATGATTCAGGGAAATTTGTACAAGAGGGGGCGGAAAGAATGTAAGAGTCATGGTGGGGGAGAATAACTAATGCATAAAAGGGAATGCCATCATGGATTCAATGGCTTTATCTAATAATCTATGTTATGGAGCATATTGTTGTGTTAATATGTATAATTTTAAGCCAATAAAAATGTTTTTTTTTTTAAAAAAAAAGATTGCCCTCTACTATGGCTGACCCCATCCACAGGACTCATGGGACTTTACTGAAGGGGTGAAGACCCAAGTGCCCACCTTGCTCTGCTACTTAGTAGCTTTAATAAACAGGGCAAATTCCTTAATATTCTCCATCTCCATCTCTAAATCATGTGCTGAATAATAGCGATTTTGAGTTACAGAGCTGTCTTCGTGATGATCATGTGAATAGGTCCAGCAATCTTGGGACAATGTCTAGTTCTTACAAAGTGTCCCATAAACATTAATCACTATTTTCATTGTTTTATTTTATTTTTTCAGATCTTCCATTGAGCAAGCTCTCTATGATAAATTAAGATCTCCCCTCCTCCCATCAGATTTTCTGTCTACGATAGCCTGATTTGTCTCTCCATCTCCCTGAAGGCCTTGCTGGGCACAGGTTAGTTTAGGGAGTCTATGTATAGGATGACCAGCATACTGGTTTCTGGACCATACCTTAAGGACTAAGGATCTAGACTCCATATATAATTCAGGGGAGGAAAAAGACATACAGATCATGATCATTTTTTATTTACTGCTTGTCATTCATACTGACTAAGAAACTCTTCCTGTGAGCGCAAAGAGAGTCACTATAATTATGCTAGCTCTCCTTTGAGGCACTTAGCTCCTGTGAATAGAGCCAGGTGAATATTAGTTCATCTTTTGAGACTCTAAAATACTTAGAACCAAAGTAGGCATTAAAAAATAAACTCTATTTATTTTGTGCACAGCAAGTGAAATCTGTGCAAATCCAAACAGAGTAAATATATTTCTCAATGTCTGTTCCATTATTTATCACACAATTTCTCTGCTTACTGTGGCTTATCATCAGGACAACACCAATCAGATAAGATGAGGACGCTGCCAGTAATTTTTAATATTATGGTGAAATCATATATTTTCCTAGATGGTTGATGTGATATAAGGCCCAATAAATCTCAAAGTGCTTGAGATTTGTAGTAATTCATATTTAATCTATAGCCTATCGATATATCATCAGGACCCGAGAAATGACTAGAAGGAACTCGGAAGCTAAGCAAGAGCAGTAGTGGGTAGTAATCTGATTTCAAATACTTTTACCAATGGAAGTCCTTGAAATGGACAAATTATATCATGTGTTCATATGCTTATTAAAATATTTCAATTTTACTTATTAGATAGAGAGAAAATATATTTTAATTTTACTTATTAGGGAAGAGAGAGAAGAGATAAAATGGCTATTCCAGGACCTCTTGCCATTCATTGCAAACAAACTCCAGGTACATGTGCCACTTTGTGTATCTGGGTTTAGGTGGGTTCTGGGGAATCGAACCCAGGCAGTCAGCAAGTGTGTTTAAGTGCTGAGATATCTCCCCAGCACTACTTGTTTGTTTTGGGGGTGATTTTGACATTGTTGTTTTGCTTCTTTATGCATATGTGTGAATGTGTGGTGCATGTGGGTGTGAGTGCACGCAGAGGCTAGATCACAACCTCGTGGCGTCTCAGGCATGCTGTCTACCTCTTTTGAGACAGGGCCTCTTATTGGCTTGGAGCTCATGGAAAAGATTTACACAGCTCGAGGGATCTGCTTGTCTCTGCCTTTCCAGTGTTGGAATTTCAAACATGCACCATTTATGTGGACGCTGGAGACTGAACTCAGGTCCTCGTGCTTGAGAAGCAAGCTCTCACTGACCAAGCCCAATGCTTACCCATCTTTTCATTCATAGTCTGCATTCCATGAAGTAAAATCTTCTGCCTTCATAAGGCCATGTTGTGAATGACACTAACTATAAAAATCCTGTTCCTTTTATCTGAAAATCGTATCTACTTAAATTCACATTTCAAGATCTGCTTCAATTCTTCTTAAAGCATAGGACCTTCCAAGGACTGGGTGTGAAACCACAAGTGTCCCACGAGAGGCTGGGGTTGACTCTGTCCACTGCTGTCCCCTTAGGCTCTACAGTACCAGTAGGCCCAGAACAGATCTTCTTTGAGCCATTGCATTTTGATTAATTCTCATTTATCTATCAGAAGCCACCAAATAGTGTCACTTCTAAGCCAAAGCATTTTTGCTTGTTGAGTGCAAGCATTTACTCGAATGACTAACATTCTCCTCCGCCCCCTTTTTTCCTAGATGAGCCTGCCCAGCCCCTGACAATCCCAGGCACTCTGAGACCCAGGGATGTCTTTCCTCTTACACAAAATCTGACTGCACTATGCTTATTGCATGAAGTAATGCGGACCCAGCATCACATAACCACCTTGTCTCCTAAGACTACCTTCATTCATTCCATTTGGGATAGCCATGATCTTGGGGGGAATTTAGGAAACACAAACTTGGCATTGAAATGGTGCCTCTCTCCATCAGCCGGGGTCCTGTCTTTTCTACATCCCTTTTCAGTGTGCATCTCATCAAATCTTTGCTGTTCTCTGTGCTTTCTATAAGGGACATTGAGGAAGTGACACCCTTCCTCACAGCTTCTTCACAGACAAAGCACATTCCTCTTAAGTTTCAGACCAGAGCTGCTCTCGGAAAACAGTTTTTTCCCTCAGGCCTAGGATCAGCTCTCCTCCTCTCTCTCAGGGAACCCACAGAAACCTGAGCTCCCTTTAGGAATAATGTGTCCTTAAACTATAATTTGCTTGCATTCAGCAGCTTCCTATCCGCCACCATAATAGTCCTCTATGTAAATCAGATTTATTTATTCATAGGCACTGGCGTTCCATTACTTTCATCAAAACCAGCCAAGCTACATTCAGCGGTTTCTGCATTCTTATAAACTAACTGGAAAAGCAATTAACATTCGCCAGCACTTTAGACAGTAGGGAGAGGGTGAGAGACCCCACCACCCTCTCCATAACACAACCTCTGTAGGCGGATGGCGGTGCAGAATGACTGCTCCTCTGTGTCGAGGGAGATAAGAGAAGTGACACAGATTAAAACAAATTGTTGATCCATACCAGGGAGAAGCCAGGGAAACAATAGAAGTAAAAGCATAAATGTCAATTTAGGATGATAAAGGATACAATCTAAATGTAATGCGAGAGGCCCCCAGACAAAAGGAAGAACTAGAGATTGCACATTAGTGAGGCAGCAAAGTGCTGGTGCGTTTACAACACACACGCGTGCACACGCCGAGTCATATGTTCCCCGGCATATGAAAATACAAGCAACACATTGTCGATTGCTCAGCAAACCCAATTAGGAATTAACCCGCCGCTGCAGAACTTCTCCAAAATTATGCTCATTTCAAGCTGCTCAGAACATTTTGTTCCTGTGGTAACTTTCCCCCCATCCTGGTTCCATTCTTCTGTCCCTTCCCTTCGGAATGCCCTACCCGGGACAAATAAATCCCCGAACTGCTCTGCCTGTCAGTCTCATAGGAAGTTCTGACCAAATGTTTATTGGTGGCTTTAGAGAGAATGATTAAGAATTAGGTCAACTTACAAGGTCATCATGCCAGTTTCCAAAACATGGTCACACGACTCCCGCCACCCTCCCTGGCAGTGTGCTGGAGAAGTCAAGATCTGAGAGCTCATTCCTAATTACTCCAGTGTCAACTCTGCTCCTGACTTTATGGTGACAAAAATCTAACTGCGGGCTCAGCTGTGGCTCTGTCTGATATAATCGCTGCCACTTGCTAATGCAGGGGACAAAGCTTCCAGGGAGGTGTGCAGGTGGCAACATGTCCCGTTGTCCTTTCAGACGAGGGTAGCATCTCTTTCCTGATGGGCTTCAAGTGTCAGGGTGGTTATTAATTACCAGAATGGTCAGCATGATGCGGTGGCTCCTGGGGAGTCAGCCATATTTAGATACCTTAAAGCTTCTTTCTAAGAAAGTGTGGTCATTGTTTTTATTTACTCGACAGAAACGTGAGGTTTCATAAAACAGAGAAATAGAAAATAAACACATCTTTAAAAAAAGATTTTATTTTATTTATTTACTTATTTGCAGGGAGGTGGGGAGTGAGTCTGGGCATACCAGGGACTTTTGCTACTAAAACTGCACTCCAGGTGCGTGCACCACCTTGGGCATCTGGTTTTACATGGGTACTGGGGCATCAAACCTGGGCCAGCCGCCTTTGCAAGAACCTTTAATAGCTGAGCCATCTCCGTAGCCCAATTAACCCATCTTAATCTCATAGATGTGATGCCCAAAATGCATACAGAAACCAATGTTTAAGAGGCAGGCAATGACTGTTTCACTAGCATTTAACCTTCATTGAGCCCTACCTTTGTGCTCAGTAAAGATACTACATGTAGGCAGATCAGTAAATCTACTTGTCATTAAAATGGGTAGCAATATGATGCTAATAGAATAACAGTGGGGTGATTCCAAATTGATTTTTTACAAGGTTCCCTTACAGAACCTTCTTGGAACATAATGAAATCAAAGTCTCGCTATGTACATAGCCTGAGCTTTTTTTGAACTCGACCTCCTCCCATCTCAGTCTCCACAGTGCTGGCTTTACAGGCGTGTGCTATGTGGCCCAGCTTGAAATACTACTGACTCAGTGCAGTTAGCGCACACTGAGTCACAATACATTGAGCACAAAGGTGATGTGCTAGTTACAGACCAGAGTGAGATATTCCTGTGTATCTTCTCTCTCTTGTAGCAGGTCAACTCCAAGTGAGCTATGAACTTGTAGGGTAAGAGCTGTGCCATTTAAACAGTGAAATGCTTTCTATAGACTTCAAAAATATTTTCATTTATATTCATGTGTGTGTGTGTGTGTGTGTGTGTGTGTGTGTGTGTGTGTGTGTGACAGATGCTTCCTCTACTTTTTGCATCTGGCTAGAGAAACAAACCTGAGCATATAGGCTTTGCAAACAATTACCTTTAACCACTGGGCCATCTTTTCAGCCCACACCATAGACTTTTAAGGTTTATTCTTATCACAAAATCTCTCTATTATAAAAAAAATTAGGTAAGCTGCAGACTGGTGTGGTAGGATGTTCAATCCCCTGGGTGGTATTGTACATCTTTTTCCTGCTCCCTCATCTGAGGTACACATAAAAGCTTTCAACTTGGTAACTACTATTAAAATAAAGTCTCCTGCTCTAGGACACCCCAAGATTCCCAATTCACACATGAAGCCCAGGCTATGTATTAATGGGCTTGGAGCCCTGAATCCTGCAAACCTCAGAGAGGGGAACTCCTAGTCGATGGACACAGTGTGCACAGACAACTTCCTTTTCCTGACCCTTGTCAAGAGTCCATTCTCTTGGGTTGGAACTAGGATTTGCAAATCCCCCATATCTCCTTAGAAAACCTGTTCATGAGCAAGTCTCTTACTTTTCTTCTAGTTCCAAATTAGAGGGTAGAAATGAGGAAAGGAGGAAGCATGAGCTCACATGAGGAGTCCCCCTCTCAAGGAATTACCAGGTGAATCGGGATGTGGGAGCGACATAGACAGACAGGTCACTGTCCTTCCTGCCCCTTCTCACCTGGTGGGAGGATTTCACAGCTCTGAACATAGCCTCAAGAGAAACCCAATAAAGCACTTTGGTTAAGAGACAGTACCCCAAGCAGGCAAGGCAGAAAGCCCTGGAATCTGTGGCTACTCTCACCGCTCAGTGGACAGTTGAGCCTGGCCTGGTGGGTTTATTCACCCAGAGAAGGTGTTGAGCTGCTAAGTCAAGGGCAGTGTGGGCTACTGAGAATAAGTGAGGTCTCCCACAGATTTTCTTTTCTTCTCCCTTTTTTTTCTCTTCTGGTTCAGGGCCTCCCTCCCTCTCAGAAAGAGCAGAGCTCTGCTCACAGGCATCTCAGCCTTTCAAGGTGAACTGTAGTCCTGGAGATGCTCCTCGCAAAGGCTGGGGGAGAAGGGAGGGAGGGGGCCAGATCAAAGCTGCCTTTGAAGTGAGTATAATTTTTGGAATGTTGCTAAGAGTGTAACACACAGTTCAGCAGGAAATTGGCTCAGGAAACAGCTTTGTAGTTGCTCCCCAGGACTGACGATTTCCCTGACCTGGTGGCAGAGGTGTGGAGCTGAACAGTGGGGGAGAGGAAGATTGCTGACTCTTACTGATATGATTTAAATTTTGCACCAGCCAAGTCCTTTGGCTCTGACTTGCAGAATAAAAGCATAGTACAATCACGTCCGAAACAAACCCCCAGAGAACCAGAGGTCTCTCCGTGGAGTCGAAGCAGGTTCCAAGACAGAACATAAAGGACACTCCGGATATTTTGCTTCCTGGGGCCGATCCAATAAAGCCAGTTATGGAGTGACAAAACTAGTGACCATTCATTGACTGTTAATCACATGTCAGACCCTCTGCTAAGTGACACAATGCAACGGCAATGGTCCATGAGAAGTGTTCAGTACAGAGCTGGACACACAGCAAACAAGTCTTTGATATATGCACTTAATTTTTAAATCCTAACCACAAACCTATACATTATCTACTTAAAATTCTCATTGCCAAGATAAGGAAACAGGTCCAAGTCATTAAGGTCAGTCACGTAAAATGGAGGCCGAGGAAAACCAATAACACATCTACTGGAATCTGAAATCATTTTTCTTATTAATTCCCAGGAGCTGTGTATCCAGGACAAGAACAGTTAACAATCAAGCTTATTTGGCAATAGTTAATGCCCGCTAGATTAATGAAACACAATCTTTTCATGAAATAAAATCCCGAGTATGTTTCTCCTATGGAAAAAGAAACAGAGAACAGATCGCCTTTCTTGTTAGTACACAGGTTTTCTCTCCCTGGGATGCTCTGAAGGCCGAAGATGTTTTGCTCTTTTGGTTTTACTTTTAATTTCTGTTGTTGTTTCACTTGTAAGGGGAGGGATGGAGAAGGGGGATTAGGTAGATAATTAGTGAATCGATATCAGCGAACAAAAGATTTGGCTGGGAAAGTGAGACCTAGTCACTCACTTCAAATATCAGCAGAGTGAGAGGCTCATGGCAGCCCAAGGGAGCCGGTGGTGAGTGGGGGTGGAGAAGACGAAAGCAATTCAATATGGAGTGAACGCACCAGACAGGAGGGGAAAAGACACTTCCAAGAATGGATTCAGACACCTTCAATGAAAGCTCAGTTGGGATGAAATTTGACCATATGTTGTCAGGGATTTAACTTCTTCCTTTTTCTACTGTCTCTCCAATTTTCTTCCCCATTGCTGTGGACTGAAACCCTGCTGACTACCCTGTGTTGAGCTGTGTTTCATCTGTCACGTGGGTTCTTCTGATATAGCAATGTTGGACATTGTGAAGCTAGAATATTTCTCTCCTGCCCTCTTTCTGCTGTTGTCTTATACAATCAGGAATGAGGGTAACTTGAAAGGAGGTAGGACAGGTGATTATGACCTCCCTAAAGAGGTCCATCTCCATCCCTAGAACGTGTGACTGTTATTACATGATGCTATGGTTGAACTGTGAACACCCAAGGATAACTTGTTACCCTAGCCTCCAGTACTACAGAATGTGACCTTGTTTGGAAATACAGACATTGCAGATGTATCTGGTTAAGCTCAGGTTATGCTGGGAGCTAGCAGGGATCCTAATTCAATAAGAATGGTCTTTGCATAAGAAGACAATCTTGTGAAGCCAGAATGTTGCAAGGAGATGTCCCTGTGAAAGTAGGAGGTAGAGACTGGAGGGATGCAGGAAGTCAAAACTTGCTGTAGAATGCGGACCAAGTACCAGAAGCTAGGGAAAGGAAAGAGAGAATTTCCCTATATGTTTCAAAGAGCATGACCTGTGGTCATCTTGATGCTTGCATTGCTACACACCACACCCTTCGTTCTAGTTTGTGAGGGGGTTCATATCATTGGCAAAGGTGTATAAAGGCTGTGGGCACATGGTGGTTAGACTGTGACTGCAAGTCTCCCATAGCCGAAGGTATTTCTGACTAAGGTTAAGATTCCAGCTTAAAGCTCTAGCAGGCTGCTGGAGGAGGTGTCACTGGGGCGTATTTGGGGGTGAATCTGATTCTAGCCCAAAGGTAGAGAGAGAGCAGTTTTGAACTCTGGCAGTTTGTACTTACGGATGGTACTGGCTGATGGTATTTTCTCTCTGCTTGGATTCTGCGAAAGGGAACCAGCTTCTTCCGCCATTGATAAAACTTCCCCTGGATCTGTAAGCTTGAAATAAATCCCTTTCCCTGGTAAACTGTGTTAGAGGTTTGTCCAAGCAACGTGGGGCAGACTATAAGAAGGTGAAATTGACTTTGAATAAGGAAATACACTTGCATGGTCTGCATAGGTCCATTGTCATCAGAATGCTCCTTTTAAGGAGAATAGGGAGACAGAAGAGGAAGACCAGACAGAGAGCAGCACGGGAAAGACTCTGGCTGACATTATGGGCTTTTTGATGAAAGACACCAGGAGCCAAAGAATGTAGGAAGCCTCTAGAAAATGAATAAAAGCAAGGACACATCTTCTCCCTTAGAGCTTGGGAATGAACACAATCCTATGGACACTTCAAGGTTGGCTTAAATGAAGCAACTTCATACTTCTGATTTTTAAGACTCGAAAACGATCCATTTGTGTGATGCTAATCCACTAAACCACGAGAGGTGGTTGCAGAAGCCCCAGGAGAGCTGTATCGTGACAGCCAAGAAGCAGCACTCCACAAAGGAAATGGGAGAACTCAGTCTTGGATGAGGTCCCTACTCCTCCCTGACACGCACACTTTTCCTATTCTTCATTGACAGCACACAAATGAATGTCTTTCTGTGCACACATATTGGTAAGAATGGGTCTGCTAGCAATTTTCTGCTGGCCTTATTGCCTGTTCACCAGATGCCAGTGTAGTCCTGAGCCCGTAACACACATAATCTCTTTTAATCTTTGCAATAACCTGAGGCTTTGGGCTCAGCTTTTATCTCCATTTGACTGATGAGGAAAGAGAAGCAATACAAATCAGATAGCTTGACCCAGGTTACATCGCTGCTTGATGGTGAAGCCCAGAGTACAATGGATGACATGGTGCTGTGTGGGAATAACTGGAATCCTAGAAGGAGTAGGTCCCCTGGGATGAGGTGACCAGACTCGTCAGAGAAGTAGATATATCCCTCTCTCCTTCCTGCCTGCCCACAGGAACATCAGGAGAGGAAGTGCTCATCTGTCTGTTAAGAATTCTATTGTTTTAATTTCTACCTCACATAGTAGCAATAGATCAAGGCTGGAGAGATTCAAAATTGTGAGGATAGTCGCAATACAAAGTTGGCAGAAATGGAGCTGAGAAATGGGAACATGTTGCATTTTCCCCCAATCTCAAGCATGGTGCCAACATCCTGTCGAGAAAGGATAAAAAGAGCGTCCGCATAAATAAATATGCTTTGTAACACCATTTCAGCGTATTCTCTTTGCCCGATGTGAAAATATGGCGGTGACAGTAGGTATAACTTGCTTCTTCTATTGCTTTTCTACATTTTATAAAGCCCACTGATCCTTGGCATGGAGTTAACACACCTAAATCCCACCCAAAGAATAAAAAATCAGCTCAGTAAAATGGAGTTGATGACTCTAGATTGTTCTAGGAAAAGAAGTAGGAAGACATAGGGTTAAAGTAGACAACCAGCCAACCACCCAGAAGGTTCTGTGATTCACTGTATCATGGTGGTACTACTGCTTCTTGCTGACTTCCTACAGAGCAACTCTGGAGACAAGGACCCCAGGAAATATATACTTCTGGGCCTTCTCAGAAATAACCCCACCCATCACTTCACTGCTGTCTGAACCTTCCTTGCCGTTGGGCCACTTCTTTCTCTGCATTCGACCTAGGTATACCAGAGGCTGGTACAAGGAATAATGATGAACAGAATGTGTATATTGGGCTGGGGTTGGTGGAGTGTATGCTTAGCATGTAGGAAACCCTGAGTTCAATCTCGAGTACCTTGTAAACTAGGCATGGTGGTGCATGCCTCTAATTCCATCTCTCATAAAAATATACTTATAAAAATAAATATATGAGGTAATGTATGCATGTGTGTATATATACACATGTATGCATATATACATATATATTAGTTTGATTTATTCTCCAATGTGTTTGTGTGTTTGCGTCTGTGTATTGAAACATGGTATATGCTATAAATACATGTAATTTCATTTGCCAATTTTTAAAATTAAACAAACAACAAGGCTGAGGGCATAGCACAGGGGTAGTATGTTCTTGGCACACACATGACTGCAGCTTTGGTCTCTACTACCAAAACACACACAAACAAAAAAAATGAAAAAGCCTATTTAAAAGAGAAACATAAATTGAGTCATTCCTGAGTTATAGAACATCATCTCTGGTTATAGTCAGTCTATAGTCTGGTAAATATCTCCTCAATGTGCAGATGTTTGGCATCAACCAAACTTAACTGGCTGCATGAAGGGGTGTTGAAATTGACTGTCTCTACACACCCAGTGTTCCCAGGATGAGCCGGGACTACCTCAGCTTCATTTCCCAGGCCTGATCCACAGGATATGGCCAGCAATTATCTGCTGTTTTTTTTTTGGGGGGGAGGTACCTCACCTCACTACCCACTCCACAGTGTGCCTTGTGCCTTTTGTGAAGTAACTCTATTTGGTAGTAACTATTAAATCCATAGGCGGTTATGTTCCTCTTCAGTAAAACATGATCCGGTTGTGCCTTGTGACAAAAGGAAAAAAAATCACTCTTAATTCTAGAGATTGTTACAGTTGAGAAAAATTCAAATCTTCTAATAAGAAGTTTACATTTTGAGCTCTTAATAACTGGTTTTTTATGCATAAACATGCTTTTTTCCCAGGGTTTGTTTAACCAAAAAATATGTATTCATAAATTGCATAGTCCTCTATTTAGTAGAGATACAAAGAGAATCTGAGAGTAATGATAGGTTTTTGCTTTTATGAATCTAACTGCAGTGCCATGGATTTACTTCTTTTAATGCAACTCAGGAAGAATTATTCTTCTATAAATATAATTTCTTTACAATTAAGAATTTTTCATTCTGTGAAAGGATACCGGTATCCATATTTAAGACAAAAGATGCTAAGCATTAACTGCCACCCCCCCACACACAGAGGAGTGATTTAATAATAGGAAATTATATTGTAAGGATTTCATTTTCCTTTGGTTTTGGGGGTTAGAGAAATGAATGTGAGCTGAGCCCTAAGCTAATAAGTTTCAATGATAGTGTGTGTGTGTGTGTGTACACACACGTGTGCAAGAACAGTTTGGATTTTGGTGCTACAAAGAAATGCAAGGATGTTAGACATTTTACTCCTAAGGTCTTTGTAGGACCTTACTTTTAGTATTAGTAATAGCAGGAAACAGAATAGTAAATATAGTGTTTTGAAGAGGCAATTATAATAGGTTTTGGCATTTTGGGCTACTCCGGGGGAACACAACTGCAATTTTATGTGAGGATTGCCCTGAATGGTAAGGACAGTTCATCTTAATGCCATCTCCAATTGATTAGTAATGGCTGCTTAGAGGACTGTGAGGAAGTATTGGCAGGCTGAATCTGTTTATAGCAGGAAAGAAGGAGGCAATCGATTAGTGATGTCTACCTTGGGTTTATGAATGGTAAGTAATAGCATGTCTTCTTAGTTTTATCAAAATGAAGATAAGTTCACAATGGGGAGAGAAAATTTTATTGCATTGGATTACAGATAGATAAATTAAGCTACATAACCAAACAGGCAGATTTTTACAGACCTAAGAAATGTAGTCTTACAGAAGTCCTAAGAGAGAAGTTACAGGTCAGTAATTGTATACTAATGAGCCTTTCCAAGTGAAAATATTGCCACAAAGTCTTACATTTCATACAAATGTGTTTATACTAGAAAAAGTCTTATAATTTAAAGCAAGGTACAGTCTAAAGATAACTTAATTAAGAAGGTTTAAATTTTTCTTAATGGCCTCACTGAACTAGCCAATTCCACACCATGTAGGCTAACTTATGCAGACCTTTTCTCTTCAAAAATAATATTAGGCCTTCAAAATTCCTTCTTGCTTGCAAGTTAAAAATCCAGACATTTGAATGATTCAAATCTTTAAGTTCAAATGTCAATTCTTCCTCTTTATATTTTAAGCTTAAAATTAGATTTCCAAGCCTTGTAAATTTAGATTTGATGATTAGCTATTAACTGAAGGTTAACTCTTAAGGGTATAAGAGAATTTTTGACCTATGTTATAGTGGCACATCTGAATGAATGACCACAGACTCATCAATGAAGGGCAGCAGTGAGGATTTCTTGAAGAGCCATTGGTCAGTGACATTGTAACAATATTTCCCATAGTCACTCACTGAGATGAAACACAGGAGACTCCTATGCAGAAGGACAAGAAAAATAGCTGGTGTTTTGAATATAAGACAAGGCTCAAACATTTCGTCCATTTTGTTGTCAAAATTCCCAGTGTCAACATGGACACAGGCGAAAGGTAGAAAATCCCTGAGTGGGATCCAGGACTGAAAGCCTATGCTGTGAGTTTCTAGGCCATTTTCTTTATCCCTTTAGAAAAGAGAACTTTCACCAATGGAGAATAAAACTGGTTCAACTTTTTACTTAAAAAATGAGAGACGGGGGAAAAAGGAAAATGAAAATATAGAACTCAGCAGAAATGTCACACCATGGAATCACAATAAGCATTAAATATTATTTAAGCCATGCATAACCACTAAAATATATGACCCCTTTCCCAAACCACAAGGCACTGTATTCAGCATATTACAGACTTCAAGCACCCAACTAAGAAAAGCTCCCAGAGATGCTCACACTTTGGAGACCTTGAAGATTAGCTATGACCCATGGCAGCTCCCTCTCAGCAAGCAATGTGCTTTGCCTGGATATTTTCCTGTCTTTTGTTGGGAACCTGTGTGCTAAGGGTGCTGTGAAAGGCAGAGATTTCTAAGAGAAAAGGAGGAGAGAAGGAAGGAGAGAGAGGGTACCGGGAAGACAAACTTGTCCTTCAAGCATTGAAGTCCCACTGAAACTGCCAAGAGTCCCCAGACAACACTTCCAGCTCATCTGCTGCTAACAGAAGGTGTGGTTCTTACAAGACAGGCCTAGAACAGGGTGGTTGTGAGAACTGTGCCTGGCAGGAAGCACTCACCCTACGAGAGGAGAGGAAAGGCTCCAGTCAGTCAAACACGTTTCTTTAACTTGGGGGGGGGGTCACAAGGACAAATCACTTATTCCATTGGGGCTGTCCTTCTAGAAGACTTGGTGCCTTACATTTCATACAAATGTACTGGAAAAAGTCTTACTTATAATTTACGTAAGGATCTTTGTGTTTCCAAAGAGCTTCCAAGTCATGGGCTCGGTGAGGTTTTGATTAAGCTAGAAAAATGCCGCTTGAAAAGATAGTTCATATGGCTGTTGATGGTGAGTGAGTGAAACGTTCATCTCTGTCATAGGACTGCAGGAGAGAAGTCAGAATAACATTTCTTTAAATATGTGCTAAGAATTTTAACATTTTTCTTACTATTACGATAATCTAAACAGTATTACTAAAGGACCATACTGAGAAGAAAAGTGTCATTTTTGCCTTCTATCACTTATGATGCATTTTACTATCAACTTGGTGCTATTACTTGTTATTAGTGGCATTTAAAGTAATAACATTTAATTTTTTCTTTTTCTTCTTTTTCTTTCCTTCTGCTCTCGTTAGCTTTTTGTTGCTGCTACAAAGAACCCAACCAAAAGCCATCCCTGGAGTCACTGCATGTCTGCACCACATGGGCTGAATGGAGTCAAGAAGGGACTTTTGGGGCTGGAGAGATGCCTTAGTGGCTAAAGGTGCTTGCTTGCAAGGAATGATGGCCCAGGTTTGATTCCCCAGTACCCACATCAAGCCAGGAGCAGAAAATGATGTATGCACCTGGAGTTCCATAGCAGGGCACCTCTTCTCATTTTCATTCTCCTCTTGCAGATATGGATTCCTGAACCTCATTACTGGCTGAGGACAGAGTGGGCAGGAGGTGAGGATGATAGCTTCCAAATACTGACCTTGAGTAGTCTTGTCAAAGGATAAATTGAGGGGTTTGCTCATGGCTACTGAGTTCAGGATTAGTGGGTAGCAGTGCCTTTCTCAGAAAATCAGGGGCTGCACTTGGGCAGGCAGGTGCATGGGCTAATTATAGGCTCCCCAGTGTGGCTTGCCAGTCACTGGAGAGTGGCTTCCCCCTCAGGGGCTCCTTGAAATGTTCCCTGATTTGATTGTTTAGCACCACCCACAAGAGGCTCTTAATTGCATTCCTAGAGCACTGGGCTTTCCATGGAAATTACTTAAAACCCAGCTTAAGTGTTAAATCTGAACTGTGTAATGTGCAATTGAGGGGTTTTATTTTATTTTATTTTAAATAACCTCACTCCTGGCTGCCTCCTTGTAGGAAGCTCTGACAGGTTCGGTGGGAAATCTTGAGCCTGGCACACATTATAAGTTATCTCCTGCAGGGTTGGCAGGTACGAGCTATGTCAAATAAATTTATTACAGTCTGTGCTAATAATGAAAATTATAGAAAAGCTAGATGAAAGTGCTTTACGGCCAGCTAATTTGAAGCTACCTTACTAGACAATAACAAGCTCCTAACAGTTTTTCCTTTTTTTAAAAAACACTAATTATGCTTAATGTTCCCTGTCGCATTAGCTTTCATGGTAATTATATTTCAAAACTTTTGCAATTAGGGTGCAGTTAATATTGTGGAATATTGCAATTATTTTTCATTGTGACACCTCTATTGAAAGCTGGTGGCATAATGATCACATTGTTCAACTAAATCAGAACTGTAGAAATATGGCAAATGAACCAATTACACATTATTATTTCTAATTACAGATAATGTCATTTTCTCCGCTTTTGTCCAAAAGAATTTCTCAAACACAGATATCCCAAATTCTCCTATTTGTAAAGGCTGCCTCATTTTCTCATCCGCACACGTGTATATTTTTATATCAGTGCCTTGAGTGCTAAATTAAAAAAAAAAAAGGTCTCACAGGGATTTCTTGAATTTTCTTCCTCCACACCCAATCCCCTCCTGGAGAGTTTTAAAACCCGATGTGCTCATTGAAAAATCTCAGCCGTGGCCCAGCTTCTGATTGCAAGCCTCTGCTAAGTGCTAGTGTGAATTCAGCTCCTCGAAATCCTCATTCATGATCGCTCATTGTATTCAGTCAACAGGTCTACCCTCTCAGGCCAGTGAAGAGTCATTAGTGGTAACTGGTTGTATCTCAACTCCCTCCTAAATTGCACCTGCTCCCCAATTTCTACCACAAAATGACGGGGTTGAAAGTTGAATTTGCAAACACTTATGTATTTCTAACTATCTGGAAATGAAATGGATATTGACGGAGGGTTTCTAAGAACCAATCGGATTGGGGATTTTTTTTTCTTCTACTTCTGCTTTTCTCTCACACACTTCCATAATGAACGTCCTGACCATGAGATCATCTGTCCACTCAACCTCTATGAGGACATGTGGCATGAGGTACAGTCTATTTTCATCTTAATCACATCCAGAGACATCCATGCCGGTAGAGACATCCATGCCAGGATTAACACTTGCTTTACAGGTAAAGACTAAAGCATTACACTTCTTGTTTATTATTAGCATATGTTAACAATATATAAATGATATTTTCATACATATATAAAATGTATTTTGATCAGATTCACACCCATTTCCCTCTCTTGATCCCCATTTATTTCTAATGCTTTCTTCTTTCCAACTAAAAAAATAAAAATAAAAAATCACAAACTTCTTTTTGGCGACTAGGGTTGCTTACAGGACCTTGGGTGAGGGTTATTTATAGGGTCGTGGGCTCTTTACCAGTGGAGATAACACTAAATGCCCCCCCCCAGTGAATGTTAACTACTCAGGGTGTAATGGGGTCTCAGGAGCCCCCTTTCCTACCGTACTATTATTTGCCTATAAGTCCTGACAGATGTGGAATGAAATGGGGAAAAAGAAGTGTGTGGTCCCCAAACTGGCCATAAGCCCTCTCTGAGGCTACTTTTCCAGTTATCCATAACTGCACACATGGTAGGGTGACATATTTTCCCCAGGATAGCTGTAGCAGCGTTTGTATCTGGCCTGTGGTTGGTGTTCAATGAACATGTGTGGAACACTATTGCTGATTTAATAGCTTGCATTTCTACAGCCCTTATTAAATTACCTTGCTAAGTAACTTCACTGTGTTTTTTCAATTAATTCACATAGTGATTTACTGAAAAGAGGGGAGCTGTGGTACTTTTGTCCCTTTCCTGGTAACAGGGAGGGAACCCAAACGTCCAAAGGCTATGCTGCCATCCAGGTCCAGGTAGGATGCAGGGGACAGATGCGCAGGACTGATGACTCTATAGCATTTGGAAAAGCAATTGGGCATGAAGAGCCACAGAGGTGACTCCAGCCTTGTGGGAATGTAGACTTTCTGTGGGTCCTGAGACAAAATACATTTTCCATTTCCCTGACTGGGAACATAAGTAGACATACTTTTGTATGCCCACAGTCATAGGACATCAGACAAGCTCCGGGTACATAAAGGTGTTTGGAACTCTCTGGCAATAGCAAAATGTCTGAATGCAGAAGGACTGACCCCACATATTTGGTCATTTGTATCTCTCCCTGGCAAGTTAATGTTGCCACACACTTTTTTTTTTCCCTGTGGGTTTTCAACATGACTGAGACCTTGGACAAGTTTCCTTTGCCTGAAAAAAGCCCTCCCACTGCAATCCATACGCAGACTCCCACACCTTGTTACCCTGAGACCAAAAGCTTAGTTTTCAGGGTCCAGCTAAAACAACACCTTGTCTAAGACCTTTCTTTTCCTGCCAAGCCCGTGGCCTTATTACTGCCTATCCTGGCATGCTGTATGTTTCTGTCTTTGCAATCCCAAGGGTAACTATCATATTTTTAATAACCTACAATTTTTACTTCTTCTTGAGAGCAGGGCTTAGTCACGCTAGAGGCCGCTTCTTTCTGGCGTATGTTTAAGCCTCCAGTGCTGAGGAAACTTCTGGTTTGGAGTAACAGGTGATGAAGGTACTAGATAGTCAAATAGTGATTTTTCTTTTTCCTTTTCACATCAAAGCTTCTTTGTTTTAAATACACATTCTCTTGTTTCTTTAAACATTTTTCCTGAACGTTGATGAACTGTAATTGTATGCAGTTGTAAGTCACAAAATGCAGCCAGGATGTATGTATATAGTTTGGAATGATTGAATCAGGCCAATTAATACATCCATCATCACAGATGCTTATTGTTTCTGGCAGACTCACTTTAAGTGGAAGAAAACCTTCATGGGGATTGCTACTGTTTGAACCACCTTTTCCGTCGGCTGCCAAAACTATTTTCTTCCCCCAGGAGAACACAATACTATGTAAAAAACAAAAATGCCAGATCTGTTTTCCTGTTTGGAACCAATACAGCCAACCTCAGGGCCCACTTGTTTTCTATAGACTTCAGAGTACAAAAGCATCCTGTCACACACGATCACTTTCCAGGCAGGGTTGAGACTCTGCAGGAAGAAAGCAGGTTGCCTTCATAAAATACAGAAAGCTCTAAACATTGAAGTGACGTCGGGTCTCATTCTCAATGCGTTGGATGCCACAACATTTCATGTATACAACTCATTCCGTTTGTGCGAGGAGTTTTACAAGCACCTTATCGGGTTTTCTTCTTCTTAAGGAGGCACCTACATAAGAGAGATTAATCCTCTTAAGCAAGAGGGCCTCAGGTAGTGGCTTACATTACAGAGGCAAAAAGTGGGGCCAAGGTGGCTGGAATGGTCTGGAAGGGATGTCCTGAGAGGGGCAAACTCATCAGAATGACAAAGCTGCTTAGTGTCCCCTGCCTTTCTCCTCCATGGTGCCTTCTGGATTCCGTCCCCAGCCTATGTGGAGAAGATAGGTTATGAGTCGTTTGTGGAATTTGTACCACACTTTCTATACTTGACACTATGTGGATTTATGAAGAGGCACAGTCTGGTGTATTTCTGATACTCATTGCAGCTCCTTGGGTCACAGCCTCTGTGCCTTGTCATACCTATCACTTGCCTAGAGACCCAGGACCTGTTCCTTAAAATACACTGTTCACATAGTTCCTCCTTGCACTAGCTCAGGATGGCCTGAAGGAATGAAAGGACATGTGTCAAGAGACCTGCTTGAGATGCTTAAAGTGGAAAAATAAACCCTGATGCTTAGGACTGGGTGAACCAAGGGTTCATACACTGTTACCTGGTGTCTGTCTGCCACCACATTTCAATGGCTGGTGCTTTGAATCATTTGTCCCCCATAAACTCATGTGTTCTGAATGCTTAGTCCTCAGCTGGTGGCATTTTGGGAGGGGGAATCCTTGCTGCAGAAGGTGAGTTGTTAGGGAGATTATAGCTAGCCCACCGGTGCCCAAGTGCAGCTCACTCTCCTGCTGTTTGTCGCCTGCTGTGGCAAGGAGGTGTGGTCTAGCCTCTGCTCATGCCATGCTCTCCCCTGCCAGCATGAAGCTTTCCCTTAAGACTCTCAGCCAAAATGAACTTTCCTCCCAACAGCAGCTTTTGGTCAGGTGCTCTGTCCAGCAACTAGAAGACCATGACGACAAATGTCAACGTATTATCTAAAGGTCTAAAAACATTAATCGTGGGGCTGGTGAGATAGCTCGGTAGTTCAAGGTGCTTGCTTGCAATGCCTGATGGCCCAGGTTCGATTCCCCCATACCCACATAAAACCAGATGCACAAAGTGGCACGTGTATGGAGTTTGTTTGCAGTGGCAGGAAGCCCTGGCATGCCCATACTCTCTCTCTGTCTGCATCATTCTCTCTTCCTCTCTTTTCGCAAATAAATATTTAACAGATTAATTACATACAGTCTTATAGCTCTACTCCTACAATTTTATTCAAGGGGATAATTACAGACACTTAAAGCAACTTCTATATAAGGGTGATATGTGTAGTGATTTTATTTTCCTTCGGTTCCTCCTGTTTCTGTCTCCCCAGGAGTTGAGATCACTGGTACAGTGATTTTTTCAATTATTAAATTTCAGTTTCACATGCAAGGTATTGGGTTTCATCATAGCATCTTCATATATGAGTCATGCTTCATTCTTATTCATTTCTCTCCCCCGTGTCCACTCCCACTCCCAACTGGTTCCCTTTCTTCCCTCTGCTGCTTTTCTATTTTATATATTTTATAAACTTTTCTATTTCCTACCTCCCTTATGAGCTCTTCCTAACATCTCACCTTTCTAGCTTTGTGACCTACAAACACACAGATGTAAATATACACACACCTGAAAACACACGTGATTTTAAATGTAGGTTTTGCATGAGAGAGAGGACACTCTCTTTGTCTTTCTGGTCATGGTTTATTTCGCTTAGCATGATGATTTTGAGTTGCATCTATTTTCCTGCAAATATCATGACTTCATTTTTCTTTACAGCTGCAAGAGATGCCACTGTGTTTATGGACCTTATTTTCTTTATCCATCTGTCTGTTGATGAACATCTAGGTTGGTCCCGCTTCCTGGCTACTGTGAATAGTGCAGCATTAACCAACAAACAAAACAGCAAGGATTCCTGATAATAAAAATGTAGGTTTAAATACACTTAATATATAGCATAAAGGGGTTTACTATTAATTTGCTGTTGCAGAACAGTATTTAGTAAGTTGTAGTAATACTATAAATATTGCAATTTACCAAGTAATCCTGATACCAGGTATGATATAAAGTACATTTTATTTCCTTTCCCAAGACTGTTATGAAATGGGCACTATTTTTTTTTACTAGACACATTCAGAAACTGAGGCAGGGCCTGGGTTTAGAGCTCAGTGTTTGTTTCACAAAGCACACGGACCATGGGTTCAATCCCAAACACCCATGTAAAAATGCTTGGTGTGATCATGTAATCCCAGAGCTGGGAGGCTGAAACAGGAGGCCAGCCAGTTTAGCACAACTGATGAATGCCAGGCTAAAGAGGGATCCTGTCTCAAAGGTGGTGGATGGTGTGCCTGAGGGTGACACCCAAAATTGTCCTATGGCATGCTCATATGTACATGCACCCACACACATGTGCACCCCTGCACAAATGAACATGCATCCCCACAAAGATACACGCATGGGTGTGGTAGTTTGAAGGGGTATTCCCCAATAGATTCAAGAGTTTATTAAAGTTTTTCTCTAGTTACCTGGCTAAAGAGTGTGTCACCTTAGCCAGATCCTAGAGTCCAGCTTTAAGCTGTTTCCGGGGTAGTTCTGGAATTGCAGCTCTACTTATGCAAAGAACAGTCTGAGCTCAAGCCTGGAGTTCTTGCTGTTTTCGAGATTGAGTATACTTGCTTGCTTCTGGAGGTGCTGGTGGTGGGTTTCTCTCTTTGCTTGGATCTGTGAAGGTGGCTAACCTCTTTCTCCATTCTGGAACTTCCCCTGGATCTATTACTTCAATAAATACTTTCCTCCCAAAACTGTGCCTGGTTTGGAGATTCATCCCAGCTGACTACAACAATGGGATTAAGTAGCTATCTGAAGAGACACTGTAGCAAATGTTTGCCTCTGAATTCCAACTCAAGCCATTTCTTCCAAAGCCCAACAGCCCAAACTTTTTTCTTTTCAGTTCAAGAAATGGAACCCAGGGAATCATACCACTGAGACCTCTATCTCCTGTTCTCTTTTTACTTATTTGGAACAAGGTCTCACTAGGCTTCTCTGGCAATCCTTGATCTTGTGATTCCCAAGTAGTTAGGATTATAGCCCTGCACCATCTTGTCTAGCCCAGAGCCCAAATTCTTGCCCACAATGCCATTATGTGATGTCCTATGGTGCTATGTCCTACCATCTAAGAGAGGGATCAACTTGGCAGTTGATAAAGGTTAAAAATGTAATTACACCTAATTATCTATGATATATTATATCATTATGTATGATGAATAATAGAAATTTCCATTCTTACATCAACTAATATTAATTGAGTGTCTAAATGTGCTGGGGATCAATCCAGGTGTTAGCAATTGTGAACAATTAAGATCAACTCCTCGTCTCACTGGTTTTCCCATTTCATTATTTCTTATAGGGAGACAGGGAGCTGTTATCCAAAAGTTCGCAGCAATGACACGAGTATGAAATTTGCAGTGGTTTTCAATGTCTGTTTATTCAGTTTCTTCATGTTCATAGCATGAAGAAAACAAAAGACCTATCTAACTCACGTCATTAAGGAGAAAGGAAACCGAGGCATATGCATTTCAAGACACGACATCTCAGGCCACTTTACCCTTCTGTCCTCATGGCAGGGCTCCCGAGAGTGTGCCACAAACTGTCAATCTCCATTAGAGAAGTCCCCTGGGCTGTCCCTGGCATGTCATGGATCCGCCTCTCCTGCTCCTCCCACATTCTCCTCTTCTGCTTCGAAAGCTTCTGTCAGGACAGAACATGTGGCTGACCAGGCCTGACCTATTTTTGACTATCTGCCTCTGCCACTATCATAACCAGGTAGTTATTAACCAACCCTGCGATTAACAAGAAAATGAGCAGTGTGAAAAAACAGGGCCAATCCTTCAAAAACAAATTTGTGTCTGCCTCCCTCATCATGCAGGCTATTTGCAAATTTCCTCATAGCCAAATCCCCTTCCAAACACGAGAAAGGATGTTTGGAAAGCCCGTGCTCAGAAATCATTACCTCACATCCCAAATTTTACATCGGATCATCAGCACAGCTCAAATTTGCAAACAAATAGAAATAGAGAAATCCTCAGGCCACACCTAGAAAAAGTTCTTCTCCTGCCTGCTGGGAATCTATCATTTTACCTCTCAGTAACCTTTGTACCTTTACAGTACAAAGATGCCCATTCCTTCCCCACCTGAAAGTCAGGAGTCTCATGGATAGAAATTCTCTGATGGTTTTTAGGCTTTGCAAAGGAAGTCTCACCGTCTCCTCACATCTAAGGGCTCTTCAGCACACCCTAGAAAAACTGCTGGATGATTCCAGAAGAATCTGTCCTCCTTTTCGCCTTCTTTGCTTAGCAGTTTGTGGGCAGAGATGGGAAGCCACCTTGAGGAATGGCGTGAGCTCTGAGCATCTCATTTGCCACAAGATCTTTCCCTGATGTCATTGGAGTGTTCATCCCTGGGTTCCCAAAGCTCCGGGCAGTGAGCCAAGGGGAGGATCAAAGCCTCTACTGAGAATGCCTTTGCGTGAATGGATCAAAACACAACCTTTCAAATTAATGTAATACACTCTTTTATTTAATTTCCTTTGTTCAAATATCAACTTTTTGTCAGAATTGAGTATAGTACTTCTGCCCCATTCCAAGAGGCACTTGCTCATTTGAGGGAGGGATAGAGTGAAGGAGGAGGAGGAGGGAGGGAGGGAGGGAGGGAGAGAGAGCGCAGACGTCTCTGAGGAGCTAGAGAGCCTGAGTTCACACAAGGCTCCACCATTTACCTCTATGTGAACTTGTGCAGATGCTTAACACCCTTGTGCCTCAGTCTCCTCATTTCAAAATGACATAATAGATGCTTCAAGAGTTCGGACTGAGTTCATGGAGAGTGCTTGACTGAGAGCCTGGCACATGGTAAATCCCCTGTAAACATGAGTGATAATTATAATTGCTATCGTTATGACTTGATAAACTTCTTCATTCAGCAAATACCTAGCCTTCCTTGTCTGTCTCTCTCTGGTGTTTGAGCCTGTTGGCATTAATGCATCCTGAGCCCTCGCCTCGACCCATTCTTGCATTTTTTGATTTAGATGTTTGGATGACAAATGAGTATGACTTGTCTCCTAAATCTTGCCTCTTACACTTTCTTTTACTTCTGTTTGTTGTCATCCTCAGATCCATTTTCTTCTCTCAGGAATAATACTTGTATTTTACAAAATTTCATTTATTTGCAGGAGAAAGAGAGATGGAGAGGGGGGAGAGAGAAAGAGAGATGGTATGGGTACGCCAGGTTAGCTTCTGGCTTTATGTGAATGCTGGGGAATTGGATATAGTCCAGGAGGCTTTGCAAGCAATCACCTTTAACTGTTGAGCCATCTTTCCAGCCCCCAACAATGACATTCTTTCCCCAGGCTTCCAATGTTCAAAGTCTTCCCCGGTTTTCTTACTATTCTTCATGGCTCCTTCTTTCTCTTTCCTTTCGTTCATCTCTATTCTTCTTCACCCTTCACTCCTGTCTCTCTTTCACCTTCAGATCCAAACTTTCCTCTGTTTGCTGGTATCACATCTAAAAGATCCATAGATTTTGGAGGTCATATTTATTTTCTACCTTCCAGTCAAGAGCTCCTTTTGCCCCCAAACTCCAATCTACTCTTTAATTCTATTTTAAAATTTTAAAATTTTTTATTTTAATTTTTGGCATTTTCATACATGAATATAATGTATTTTGCTCTTATTCCCCCCAATTCCCCACTTTTATATCTTCCCCACTCCCATTCATATTCTGTTTCTTCCCTACTAATCTCCACCTTACTTTCATGCCTTTTAGATAAAACCCACTGGGTTAAATTAGAGTTGCTTCCATGATCATGGGCAGAAGAAGGTTATTTATCATGGAATGGGGCAAGTGAAAAATGGCTATACCAGTAATGAACCTGGTTCCCTCTTTCAGCCACTATTAGCTACTCTGGGAGGCGTGGTGCTTCACATATCCTTCCCCACCCAAGGTGATATCTTGGAAGCCACAGTTGCCATGGATGGGTTCGAGTGTAATAACCATGTTGTAGGTAGAAGACAGCATTTCACAGCCCTCCTCCTGCTCCTCCTGCTCTGACATTATTCTTTCTGCTTCCTCGTCTGTGAGTTCTTTGAGCTTTGGAGGAGAGGTTAGCCGCTTTGTTTGAGGATGAACAGACAGTAGTCATTTATTCATGGCCTTTTAAAAAAAGTCTTTCAAGGTAGGATCTTGCTCTAGCCGAGGCTGACCTGGAATTCACTATGCAGTCTCAGGGTGTTCTCAGTCTCACAGGGCTCCTCCTACCTCTGCCTCCTAAGTGTTGGGATTAAAGACATGCACCACCACGCCTGGCTATGCATGGCGATTTTGCCAGCTACGCATCTCTCATGATCTGCTGCCCAGTCTTCATTTTCCTAAGCAGCATTCACAATTCTCCTAATGGTACCTAAGATCTCAGAGCTATTCTTGGCTTTCCCTTCTCATTTGTCCTCTGTGCTCATTCTGTGGAGTCTGTCCTGCCAATGCCAGAAGCATATCCGAGCCCCGGGTTGGGGGAGCACACTCAGTTTTAGGTCACACTCTCCCTTTTGTCTTGAAATAATCTTCACACAACTCCAAATGCTGCTTCCACATGAACTCGGCTCTTTCAAGAGCATCTGGAGGGTTTTAGAAACACCCTGAAGGACAGGCTCTTGCCTGGTTCTATGACAGCAGGTAGGCACCCAGGTACATTTCCAGGAGGTTTCCAATGTATAGCTCAGGCTGCCAGCTACAGCTCAAAGGGATAGCAGAGGATATCCAACACGCTAGACCCATCTTCCTAAACTTTGGCACATGGATAGAATCACTGGAGAGGTTGTTAATGCAGGTTGCTACACCCCTTCTTAACAGTCCTGGCTCTATAGATCTGGGGAAAGGAAAGGAGAAAGGAGGGGGAGTGCTGAGAATTTGCCTTTCTGATAAGATCTCAGGAGCTGATGATGACACTGGTCTTCAGGGACCAAAGTTAAAACCAAGGCACTAGGCACTCAGTTATTCTGTTTACCGAGGCATTTGAAGGAGCGTTCATTGATACACTTCATTAAGTCTGGATCAACTCAGCAAGCAAAGCACTAGTCTGAGAAAGGACCCTTGGAAGAAGATCTGGATGGCAGGAGGTGGGAGCGAGTCTTATCCGTGGTGTCATATCTTGTCTCACAATCACTGGGCTGGACTGGGTACTCTGACCCCTCATCGAATGTGTAGGGTGAAGCCCAATGCCCAGCAGATGGAAAAAGAAACTTCAATAAAAAAGAATACAGATGGCCCGACATAAATTCTAGTAATTTCCTAGGCTTGTAAAATTGGTCCTCTCTTTCTGTCAGTAGATCACAACTACATTTCTGTCTTTTTTCTTTCTTCTTTCCTTTCTTTCTTTCTTTCTTTCTTTCTTTCTTTCTTTCTTTCTTTCTTTCTTCTTTCTTTCTTTCTTTCTTTCTTTCTTTCTTTCTTTCTCTTTCCTCCTTTCTTTCTGTTGTTATTTTATTATCATCTATCTACCATCTTCTGTCTTTTATCTACCTCTTAAGCTATGAGTCTGCGCAACTATCTCTATATGTCTCTATTAATCATCAATTAATCAATCTCTCATCTATCTATCTATCTATCTATCTATCTATCTATCTATCTATCTATCTATCTATCTATCATCTACCCACCCATCTGTCTGTCTTCATCCCCTTTCTCCTAAGCTGTGCATCCATGGGTCTGTCTTTCCATGTGTCTATATCATGCTACCACAACAAGGAAGTCTGGACCAACTTGAGGCAGCTTCACAAACATAGCAAAGAACACAGATGCCAAGAAGTCTATCACCAGTATATCTTGTTACTGGGAAGAATGTGGTCTCTGTTCTTTCATTTCATTTAGGTTTGAGAAGTAACTGTGACCTGGCAGGCAGAGAAATCTGAATTCAGCATCTCCTGATGGGGGAATAATTGTAAATAGCATTCCTCCCTGAATTCTTGAGGGCTTACAGCCTGCAAGGAAGATGATGAATAGAATGTGGAATGGGGTTTGTAAATCTTCTTAAGACTTGACTTCCCCTCTACTTTTCTAGGCATCTTATTACAACCAGCCCTTTCCTAATATTGTTTTTGTGTCAAAAAGCAAAGTTTACTGGGGCTCTCTTGACTGTGAACACTTTATAATTACAAGAGGACAAGCCCCTGAATTCTGAGCAGGAGGAAAAAAGCCCACCAGTACCAGTAGCCACATCAGTTCAGCAAAAGGCACACGTGAGCCTTCAGAGCCAAATGAGAGAGGAGAAATCATATGGGTCCTCATTGCTTGCTAAATTGGGGGGAAAATCCTACAAAGCTAAACTAAACCAGCTCATCAGTCAGTCTTTACTCATATTCTAAAAGCACGGATTAATCAGAGAGGGAGGGGAGAGAGGAGCAGGCAGGCCTCTGCCTCCTGCTCATCCTTTGAAGCATGCTGGAATGATGAAGCTACCATTAGACGCCTTTCAGCCATCGTAGACCAACCGAGTTAAGCTCATTTTGGGTGGTTATAAAGATTCATGCAGCAATTATTTAGAGGCTCAGGCGTCCACCCTTTAATCAGGCTGGCGAAATGCACACGCTGGCTAGTTTCTGAACGTTTGGTAAGGAGGAGAAAGTAGGCATGACTGTGGAAGCCATTCCCCTCTAGCAGATTCTGGGGTTCCCTGCTCTGGGGGTAACTGAGAACATCATCTGTGAAAATGTACGTGAAGATACTGAGAGGTGGTTCATGAGGACCTGCTTTGCCTCCTAACTTGACTGTTAGAGAAAAATCACAATATAGCATCCATGACTGTCCCAGAGAGCAGCCCCTTTCCCCTTGGGCCATTCCAGAGTTTGATTCTATGATTCTATGTCCCTGTGCCTTTTTAACCAGGACATATTTTTAACCTTAGTATAAGATTTTCCATCGTAAATGTTTGATTTCTCTTTCGCGAGATGGATGCAGAATTTCACTCTTCTTTGCATTGCCTCCATCAAGCAGCATAGGAATATTTACAGAATGAAGGCATGCCTGAATGAATATCAGTACTACACGTTTTGGTTGGGAGCCACATACTCCAACTGTGAGCACTTTTAACTAAATTTATGGCTTCTATTTATAATCCATGGAGGGAGGACAAGCCCCTTCATGGATAGAAGCCAACCTCACTTTCTGCTCATTCCTCCTCCCTCTCTCCATTAGTCTGTTTTCCATTGCTATAACAGAATACCTAAGGCTGGATGGTTTTGTAAGGAAAAGGGGTTTATACAGCACACAGTTTTGGAGGCTTAAGAGTATGGCATTGTTGGGGCTGTCGAGACTGCTCAGCGGTTAAGGTACTTGCCTGCAAAGCCTAACAACCCTAGTTTGATTCCCCAGTACCCACATAAAAGCAGGTGCACAATGTGGTGCATGAGTCTAGAGTTTGTTTACAGTGGCTGGAAGCCCTGGTGTGCCCATTCTCTCTCTCTCTTTTCGCCTATCTCTCTAGGTTCAAGCTAGGTAAATAAACACTTGCAAATAAATAATTTTTTAAAGAGTATGTTATTGTTACTGGCTTGGCTCTGGTGAGAGCCTCATGGCAGATAACTTCAGAATAGCTAGTGAGTGTTTGTGAGAAGGAGAGATCAGGAGGCATGGGGCAACGTCAAGTTCCATGAGAATGACATCAGCACTTCTATTACGCATTTGCCTTGATTTAATGCACTCCCACCAGGCTCCCAGAAGACCAAGTCTCTAGTATATGAACATATGGGGGACTAAACACCTGAAGCCATCTACACCATACCTTTATTTTTAACATTTCAAGGCCCCCCACACATGCAATTTTCACTCTACACCTTGCCTTTGCTGTTGGCATTTCCTGAAGTCTCCCCACCCCAGCTGATGGCTGACCATGACTGAGGTTCTCCTTAGGTTCTTTCCTGTTAGAAAGACTTTGCATCATCCGAACCCAGGCAGAGAGGGATCCACTGTGCAAATTTGGCACCGGGCACCTGATGGGCTAAATCACAGGACAGACCTGTTTCTGTCCTTCTTACTGAATTCCCCACTCCAACTGCCTCTGACTAGACTAAACTCTCCCCCAACGCAAGTACCTGCTGTGACTTTTCTCTGATTTCCCACACATTAGAGAACATGTGGTAGTCGGTGTTCCACGCATACTTATGGACCTGGAAGGAATTATGCTTATCACTGAAGACAGTAAAGAGGACCCCGGAAAAGTCTTCAGCCTCTTAGGTCTCTAATGACATCATTACAGAAAACATTAGGCAGTGACAGTTAAGCTTTAGACCAGAGGATCTCCAAATATGGGACCCAGGCTAGCGGCTCTGGTCATCACTCGGGAACCTGTTATAAAGTCAATTCTGTTCTTTAAAGCTCAACTCAAACCTACTGAATCCAAAGCTCAGGTGTAGCGCTCAGAAATCTGTATTCTACAGGACCTATTGCTTTAACTAATTTGAAGCAATATTTGAGGAAGAAACAAGCAGTAGAGATGGAGGCCAAAGGACTCAAGCAGCCATGGTCCATAGCCTAGCCATCATGCCTGTGTGCACTTGGAGAACTGAACTGAACTCTGTGAGGCTTGTTTCTTTCAGTAACAAAAGGCAGAGGAGACAGAGTCAATGACAACCTCAAATGACTAGGGCATTGCCTGGTATACAGCGATTGGTGACAGGACCAGTCCAGAGGATGGTTGTTCTTAAGTTACTACGTCCCAAATGTATGCCGTAAAAGATCAGCTCCAAAAATATTCAGGAGGAAGAGGAGAAAGAGAAGGAGGAGGGAAAAAGGAAGTGGAGGAAGAGAGAGGAGGAAGGGCATAATACTTCCTGATCAAATCATTTTGAGAAATAAGACACGTTCCTTCAAAGGGTCTCAGTTTACAGGTGCATAGTAAGTGAGGGCTCTGAAAAGGATTAAGACCCCCCAATTTTATGTCAAATTTTGTTCTTTTTTCTCTACCCTTCCTTCCTCCTTCCTCTCTCCTCCCCTTCCCTTGCTTCCCTTCCTTCTCTTACTATTTTTCTTCCTCTCTCCCTCCCTTCTTTTTTTCTTCCTTTCCCTCTTCTTCCTCCCTTGCCCTTCCAACCTCTCTCTTCCTTCCTTCCTTTGTTCCTCTGTCCCTCCCTCCTTGCCTGCACGATTGAGTAGAGGAGATGCATTTAGAGGAAGCTTCTGATAATTTAAGAAGATACAACCACCCACAAATTCACTGGATTGGGGTTTTAGATCATTTTGTGTTTAATTGGAGTATGGAAAGAATAAATAACTTGAAGAATTTTCTTATAGTAACAGATAAGATACTTGGAAAATACAGTATTTCTCAGTACATGAGAATATACCCAGTGTTAGGTAGGCTTTTGTGTGTCCATAGTAACTTCCCAGCCCCCCAGCAGGTACTCATGGGAATGTACACAATACTGGATTCACTTCTGGGTACTGAGGATACTGAAAGTGGGCAGGGAAGCAAGTGTGGGTGGGGAAGCTGTCTGAGGAGACGATAGTCTAGTGAATGGCCAGGTCTGCCAGGGAGAGATGTGAGGAAAGACTGGGCAGGTGCCATGCAGGTGTGGCATTGGACAGGGCCTGGCATTTATGAAGAGCAGAGGAAGCCTAGTGCCAATGCAGAGTTTGGAAAGGACAAGATGGAAATCACTCAAGTTTTATGTCACACGTCCTATTAACCATAACAAACCACCTTCTCTGATTCCACGTGCATTGAAAGTATATTTTATTAAAGGTACCCTGGCCTGATCATGAGCCCTTGCTCTGGCTTTTGTATCCTCACTGGAGATGCAGAGAGCCTGCATACATCAAGAAAGTCAAGTTCTCTTTCTTCATCTATCATCTATCCATTTAATGCTCACCTGGGGTTTTTGATGTGCCAGGTGCAGTCCTTGATAGGAAACAAAAAGAAGTAAGATAAAACTTCTGCCCTCAGGGACCAGGCCACCTGGTTAAGTACTGGTAACACAAAGATAAAGTGCTCGGTGTGTTCTTCGGGAAGTCAGTGCACAGGACAGGGCTTGTAAGGCCTTTGGATGGAGAGAAATTCCACAGTCCTTTGACTTCGGACCATAAGTGGATGGCTTCTGCCTCATCCAATGGGATGTTAAGCCTGTCTGGATTTCAGGTTTGTGTGGAGGGCAGGAGCTGGGAGAAGAAGAATTAAAAGCTGACATGCTGAACTCAGTTCTTGTGTCCCCTATGAAACTTAGTCTGGCTTAAGGGCTTCATCCCATACTTGAGTGACCGACCTACAACAGTCTTAAAAGCCTCTGGAAATTATTTCTTTATTTCATTAACCAACATTTCTCCCCTCTAATGCTATCTTGAAATGCCTCTTAGAAAAAGAAAAAAAAAAACCCACACTTCTTTAAATGTTTCCTGTGGCAAAGGAAAAGGAGGAAAGCATATGCTAAGGTAATTTAAGAGTTGTGATAAGCCAAAAGGAAAGATAAATAGCAAATAGCCCCCAGAAACTGGTGAACTTAAAGAGGTTTTTCCTTTTTACAGAAGTCTAATTGGACACAGCAGGGGTCTTGCTCCGTGGGCCTGGTGGTTTGTGAGTGGAATTTTCTACTACAATGAAGAAAGTAAAAGTGTGAGCTCAACTCTCTAAAATGGATTTTCTCATAACCATCACCCATCCTGAAACTGGTCTGATCAATTTTGGAAGAGGCAGGGCAATGAAAAAATATATCAAAACCTGAACACGAGGTAGGTGAATAGTCACTATGACCTACTCATTCCTTGTTCTGAGTGGCTCCGAGTTAGGAACCCATCCTGATTTTTCCTGATTTTAATTACATACAAAGGAATTCTAAGTATCCCAATGCCAAGTGTACTGACGAAGAGTGACAAGACCAGAAGAGAGAAAACTCAGCAGAGAGTTGTCTCCACCTAGGTGTGAATGTGAGGTTTAATGAGGGAACTTGGTTGAAGGCTCTAAATCCTAAGGGGGAGGAGAGCCAATTCCTGGGTCCACATAGGGTGTCATTACTATTAATAAGAAATAATGACAACTTGCATGTCTGCCTCTCATTGCAACGGAGAGGCAGTTTTGTCCCTACATATTACTTTGAAGTATAATTATCCCTGTGTTATAAATGGTGAAACTAAAACACAGAGAAGTTAATTAAACGACTTGCCCAGGGTAACAATAGTCCAAATAGCAGAGGGAATATGGCATAGACTTTGGATCTCTGAAGACAGGGGAGATTGAACAAGGTAATGGGGACAAAATTTGAGCATGAATTTCTCACGTTTCCCTGAACATGATGACAGCATACTTTTCCAAGTTTTTTTGTTGCTGTTAGACTTAAACTTTGGAAACTTAGTGGGGTTCCAGGGTGGGAAGCCCCATCTCTAAGCACCTGTGTCCCGATGACTTCTGGACGGTGTGTTATGTTGTGAAGTATAAGCCTTTGATCTCTGCCTTGGTTGTATACCCTTGGCAATGAGAACACTCATTTTTCTCTGCTCATCACAGAGGGGAAAAGCACTCCTCTGACTAGAGGCTTGTCAAAACATTTGCATTGCAACATGGGAGTATTTCCTGGAAGAACAATCTAATTTGATCCAAACTGTCCAACACATACAACTCTAGGCAGAGATGCAACCTGGGTATAACTCCCCTCCGACAATTATAAAGATGTCTAGTTGTCGTATATAAATGGATGGGCTTGATTTCTTTCATTCTGAGAAATATATTTTCACATTTAACTGTCCCACAACCTGGAAGTTTAAGAATAACGTACATGTTTAATTTCCGTAGCGCTTCTTTGTATTGAGGTGAAAGGTTATGATTTAGGCCACAGTATGCTTACCATTAATGTCATTTTGTAATAAAAACAAAACACTTCTGTTGGTTTCTAGCAGTGGCTCATTTCACAAAGGACCGTGGCTTCTGACAACGAAATACATGGAACCATCAACAGAACTTACTCATCATAGAACATTTCCCTGTGTAAAAGTTTGAGTCTTATCCAAAGCAGACTAGAGTCCAGCTGGGTCCTGGACACCTTGGGGTTATTCTGAAGAAATGAACCTCCCATGGATCCTTTCTAGTGTGAGGAAATGGGCAAGTTAGAACCAGCAGAGCCTCAGAGTCATCATTATTTGAGTGAATGCCAGGAGGAGGCCGAGGACTGGCCCCGGTGCAATGATGGCACTTCAACCCAGGTAATCCCAGGGCCTATGACACACTGGGCACACTGTGGCTGTTCAATCAAAATGTGTGGACAGCCCATGGTTTGTGAGAATCCACTTCAGAGTCAGAGGGGATCTGATCTTCTACATTGTACAATCCCATATCAACAATAACAAAACCAAGTCTAATTCTGATCCTAAGTACCTTAGCCCTTGGCCTTCACAGCTCTGCAAACAAACCCAGCTATTATAAGGACACTTGGCCCAGGTTCCCTTAAACTCATCCAGCCTTCAATGATGCACTTAAGCTTTCCTTCCTAACTGTATTTGCTTATCAGTGCAGCTAGAAAGCATCACCCTCAGATACAACTGTGTAAAGCAACCAAAGATTCACCAATTACCGGGTGTAACTTTATGTGGTATATGAAGCAAAAACACCACAGAAGAGGCTTGGTATTACTTGAAATGTACTTGAAACAGACAGTAGGAGCTAAGAGAAAACAAAAGGAAACCAATGATAGAGTTGAAAACATTCATAAAGGGTAATAGAAGTCCAAGGAGAAAAAAATTCCCTTAATTCAATGTGTTAGAACAAATCAAAAGTTTAAAATGTGGTTATCAATTAACATCTATCTATCATCTATCTATCTATCTATCTATCTATCTATCTATCTATCTATCTATCTATCTACCTACCTACCTACCTACCTACCTGCCTACCTAACTACCTAACTACCTACCTACTTATCTACTTAAATGTTGCAGTCAGCTTTCTAGTTGCTATGCAGAAAGAACCCAAACAAAAGCAGCTTGTGGAGGAATGGGTTTATTTGGCTTGTAGGCTAGAGGGGAGACTCCATCCTGGCAGGGAAAACGATGGTATGAGCAGAGGGGTGGACATCCCCTCCACCACAGCACTGCAAACAATGACAGGAAGGTGTGCCAAACATTGGCAAGGGGAAGCTGGCTTATAACCCCCATAAACCCGCCCCCAACAACACAGCTCCAGCGAGGTTGTAAAACCCAAACTGCCTTCAGCTGAGGATTGATCAATCAGAAAACATTCATTTGTTTGTGGGGGACACCTGGATCAAACCATGACACTACCTACCATCTATCTTCTATCGAATATCAATCATCTTCCATCATCTCTCTGTCTATCTAGCATCTACATACCTACCATCTTCATATAACATAAAGTAAGAAGCTAGGCGTGGTGGTGAACACCTATAATCCTAGTAGGCTGGGGACTTATGAGCTCAAGGGCAGCCTGGGCTACACAGCGAGACTCAAAACCAAAGCCAAACCACAACTAAAACATGACATGAATATATAAAACCATGACTAAATACTTTTGACTAGGCAAAGTCATACTGAACATGATCCAGGAGAGCAGATAATGGCGATGCTTTGATGGGGAATTTGAGACTCTTAAAATAACTAGGAGCTGTTGGTGAGTTACCTATGCTCTCTGATTCTCAAATGACTTGCCGGTTAAGTGAGAATAAAAATACCTTCAGGAACGGAGAGATAGCTCAGCAGTTAAGGTACTTGCCTGCAATGCCTAACCACCCCAGTTAGATTACCCAGTAGCCATGTAAAGCCAGATATAGAAAGTGGTGCATGCATCTGGAGTTTGTTTGCAGTGACTGGAGGCCCTGGCACACCCATATTCATTCATTCTCTCTCGCCTAGCAAATAAATAAATGAAATTTAAAAATGATCTTTATGGTTTTCTAACCACATTGTTGTAGTGTCCAAAGGGATGCAACCTGATGGCTCACTGACTCTTTTCTGGTGCTGAAAATGTCACAGCAATGTGAGGCTTACTGTTAGTGACAATGGTGAAGGTGACATGATTGTCACACCCATTATCCAGACCAAAAAGCTTGATAACTGCAGTCAGGTGAGTCACACAGATGGAAAAGTCATACCCACCTGGGACATCCAGCCTCCAGTGAGTGTTGCTAGGATGGGGGTCATTTCAACAAGGTAGAATTGGGAATGTTTATATAAAATCCCTTGCCAGTTTACTGTTGTGACTTAAATAAAATGTTTTTTTCCCTGTGTGTGTATGTATGTGTGTGTGTGCAGAACTGTATCTACCACAGCATGTGTGTGGAAGTCAGAAGACACCTTGGGGTGTCGGCCTTGTCTTCCACTTTGAGGCACGATATCTTGTTGTTCACCGCTGTATTCATCAGGCCAATGGGCCTTCAAGATTCTCTCATCCCAGCCTTCCTTCTTGCTGTAGGCACATTGGGATGATGGGCCCCCCCCCAACATCTGGTGGGTGGGAAGATCTGAACCCATGTACTCCATCAATTGAGCCATCTCTCCAGCCCCCTAAATTATAATAATTAAAAAAATATCAGGAAAGATGTATCAAATAGTTTAGCAAGCTCATTTGTCCAAGTGCCAGATATTTGTAACCTAAGATGAAACTCACAAACCTGTGTATTGAATTAGGAAATGCTATATAATATAAATGATCATCATTGTTATTTGATATCACTATTACCAATCCAGAATGGTATAGGAGGTTTAGGATAGTTTCCTATTATGGGGAGGAAAAAGTTATTTCTTTTTTTTTTAATATTCATTTGCAAACAGAGAGTAAGAAAGATAGAAGAGAGACAGATAGAGAAAAATGGGTGCACCAGGGCCTCCAGCTGCTGCAAACAAACTTCAAATGCTTGTGCCACTTTGTGCATCTGGCTTTACATGGGTACTGGGGAACTGAACCCAGATTGTTAGGCTTTGTAGGTAAGCACCTTAACCATTGAGTCATCTCTCCAGGCCCAATTTCTTTTTTCTTTTTCGTTCTTTTTTTTAAAATGAACACTGATACAGTCCAAGCTACTTGGAATGCAGAGGCAGGATGATCACCAGAGCTCAGGAGTTAAATTCCAGATTGTACAGCACCACGAGACCCATCTCTTAGAGAGAAAAATCAAGAACTACAAAATGTCAAAGTGACAGTCTCGACAGACAGCTCCACGTATCTTTGGAAGTAGAGTGCAGGTCTAGTGCTCCATTCTTATGCTTTGCTTGGAATCCTGGCATTTCAAAGTTGGGAGAGATTTTCTCAAACATCTGGACCACATCCTTTTGTGCTTCAAAATAAAAACCAGAGGGTCCAAGAGAGGAAGGGACTGTGCCAGTGATGTGATGACTTCTGGGTAGAATGGGGGGTTCAGCTGATTCTCTCCCCTGACCTTCTTCCCTCACCTTGAATTCCTTGCTTTATCTTACAGATATTTTTTTTTGATCTTCTCAAACCTTTCAGCAATTTGAGATCAATAAAGACAGGCAGCAAAGGCCACATCTGCCCAGTGCAATATTTCTTTTTTCTCTCCCTATAAATTATTTTCACAACAGATCCTGGCTCTTATATTCTAACTAGTTTTCAGGCCTCATGAGATGGTACACAGGTTAGAAAAAGAAATAAAAATGTAAGCATACAAAATGTCTTAGCTAGGTGGTGCCCCCACCCTATCTTGTTCCATTTTCTCTTGAAGTAAATTGCTTGACCAGAGCAGAAAGACCCTGAGAAGAACCTACAGAGAAATAGGGGAATCATAAACTGGTAAAGTTCAGTGATTATTCATGGAAAGAAAGTCACTGATTGAGATCTATCAAAGACAATGGTGGCTCTGCAGAAAGAAGGGTAAAAGGCAGGGTGGGTAATGGTGAGGCACCCTAGGGAGATGGAAAAGGCCGTTGAGATGAAAATAACCTTGGGAACTGGGAATGAGTACTCCATTACCACAGACGGGAAGAAAACACCATGTCCAATCACATGGAAAGAATGAAATGCAATTTCAGTCAAGCGTGAATGCCACCAAATGCATCCTGGAACTATCTGGGGAGCTGGTATAAAGGAGGAGACCTGTCCCTCCACTTCCCAGCCCACCATTGGACATCAATACAGTTCAAAAGCAGGGACTTGTTAAGGCTGTAACTCACACAAATGCATCCCCCTAGCTCCTAAGTGAAGGTGGGGGCTGAGAAAGGTAGTAGACATAAATTAGGGATCCTTTTCTATAGGGGCATGATTGTTCTGCTGAGGCGGAAAAGAGACGTTATATCACCATTTCTTTTTTTAAGTGAAGGAATGCAAAGTCTGCCTCTAAATGGCAAAGGGAAGGAAAGAACAACTGATCATTACCTTTTATAGCTAGCCTCCCATGGTTGGGTGTTCCTGGATAGAGAGAATTGGTTTAACTCCAAGATACTGTCTCTGAAACAATGATTGTTTTCCACTAAAATACAACTCTAGCAGAAAACATTAATCTAAGTGGTAACTGCCTAAATGCTCTGACATCCAATGTGTGTCTGCCCATCCCCTGCTCCATCTTTAGAGTCAAGAAGGAATAGGTAATAAGGAACAAAAGTCATAAAACAAAAGATTTGATGGAAAATGATGAAAGAGAGAGAGAGCAAGAGAGAGAGAGAGAGAGAGAGAGAGAGATTGTATTGGCCCTGGAGCCATCCCAGGGAAGGTTGGTGCTGGAATTTTAAAGTACTACATAAAATAGTTTTCCTATATTTGCCAAGTTTATTCAGATCTTGTGTTTAAATATTAACAATATTGCTTCCCTCTGCTTGCTTCTGGCTTTCTTTGCCATTCAGGAATCACGCCTCCTTCACCCAGGATGGCCTTCTGCATTCTTGATCTTGTCTACCACAGACTGGGAGCCTCTGGGAGCCAGCGTCTGCACCCACTGCTTCTCACACCATTCTCTGGAAATTCAAATTTCCCTCTGCACACCTCCCCTCATATTTTGACTCTAGGCTTGACCTGTTCATCCATTCACCTAATATTTCCCGATCACTGCCATGTGCAAAGCTCAGTTCTGGCTCAGCGCAGAGAATAAAATGGACCATTCAGAGGGCTGAAATCTAAGGGTGAATGTAGCCAGACACTGTGTGATGGTGTGGCGAGATCAATGACTGAGGGAGCAACAGCTTATTGCTAAACAGTTAATTGAATATTGTCATGGGTTGTTATACTGACCTCTGGGACCTGTGAGTATGACCTTGTCTGGATTTTGTAACTCTGCTTGTAGATTGAACACAAATGACTTTAGCTTGGATTCATGTGAGTCCTTTTCTGAGAGACTGGCATCTGTGTAATGGCAGAGTGATTTGGAGTCTGTGACACACACAGGGAGAAAGGGGCCACGTGAAGATGGAGACAGAGACTACAGGCCAGATGCCCTAGCCAAGGGATGCCAAGGATTGCCAACAACCATGGGTGGCCAGAGCTTTTGGAAGGACTGTGGTGAGGGCCTTCTAGTCTCAGAACTGAGAGAACAGACTTCCATTGTTTGTCAGCACCTGGTTTGCGGCCTTCATTAAAGCGGCCCCAGGAACCATCAGAGAGGCTAACCCTGTGCATTCTGCTGCTGTCCATGATGGCAGTATGTCCAGGATGCTTCCATGGAATCAGCTGTCCCAAAGGAACCAGCAACTCTGGAGAGCTGCGACGAAGGAAATGAGAGAACTCCTCCTTTGGATCCACACCTCTTCTGTCTCTCCCAAGGAAAACAATTCAGCCTCAGATCTACGAATGCCATAATGACTTGCAGTCAGCAGGCCTGATCACAGGCCTTTGTGGGGAAGCACCTCCCTTTTGTTATCCCCAGGTTTCCTCTGTCCAGTTAAAGTTTGATCACCAATGATGCCACATTTATTTTCAATCCAGAAAAGGAACTAAATGATACAAAAAAAACCCTGAAGAAATGACCTTTGTCTTGAAGTGGTGACAATTTAATGTCAACATAAGTGACTTATATACATGAAACAGCAAGAGAACATTACAGCTCAGAATGTAATGAGGTGCTAACTAGAATAAGGCAAACTGTAGTTTTGCATAGGGGATGCTCTAGCTGGGTGGGGTTGGTGGGGAGAGCTTTGGGGATCTGTGCTTAGATGAATACCGGATTAGTAATTGGGACAAACAATAGTCAGGTTTCTCTGTGCTCATGCCAGTGGAAGCCTGGGGTTTGGGATGGGTTGGGGTAAAGGCCATAGCAACGTCCTGATCACCAGAGGTCTGACCTGCACAAGTTCCCAGCACCTGACGTCATGTCCACCCCTCATGCCTAATCAGCACGTGCACTGAATGACCGTCTGTCTGAGGCCATTAAAGGGCCACTAGAGGTCCTAACTTTGCATTAGGGCTTCTTCACATCCAATCTCTTGTGTTCCCTTTTCATCAAAACAAGAAAAACCTGTGCTAGTTTCAAGAACCATGTAGTTCTACAATAGTTGGTTTAAAAATAGCAATATTTTTCCATCACCTCCACTTTCTTTCTTCCCAGCGGTAACTACATTTACCCCTCAGCTGATTATTTTGGTATTTATCTCCAATTCTATAAATAACACGCCATGCTGCTATTTCATGTGTTTTCATTTTTTTAGGTACTACTTGGTAAGTTCTCACTACAGAGAGTGCAAAGATGGGCATTTTTTTTCTCCCTGCCCCATCCACATACACACCTTTTCCCTCATCCTCCTCTGACACCACACTTGAATCTTTACTCTGTGCTGACATTATTATGTCTATTCATGCTGTTCAGACACAAGCCATGTAGGGAATAATGACAACTTGTTTGTTTTATAAAATTATTATTAATTTTTTTTCAAGGCAGGATCTTGCTCTAGCCTAGGCTGACCTGCAATTTCCTTTGTAGTCTCAGGGTGGCCTTGAACTCACAGTGATCTTCCTACTTTTGCCTCCAAAGTGCTGGGATTAAAGGCATGCACCACCACACCAACCCCTTTAGAATTATTATTATTTTAAATTTTATTTTTATTGTCCCAAATTAAATACATTGATTGAGTAAATATTGTGCTTATATTCCCTTTTTCCTGCCCCCCCAATCCACTGGGTATCCTCCTAGGTAGAATTATTTTTTAAGCATTTACTTAAATTTCTCCATGCTACAGATTCTGGAGGTTGATTTCTTTCTTGTCCTACTAAATAAGCTTTCACACATCTTTATGCAAGCTATGCAGCCTTTCTGAGCCACAGTTTTTCCATCTGTGAAACAGGGATGATAACCCTAACTTCCAGCATCACACTGCCCATGTCCTTCAGCCAACACTACCAGGAGGAAGCACACTTGAGTCCAAGTTCATTAGCTTGTTTCAATAAGGGAGAAGAAACACAGAGGGGGTTTAAACATTTCAACGAGAGTGCGAGAAAGGGCTGCATTAGGTGGTTTTCAGATAATGCTCAATGAGTTTCATTCTTGCACTGGTTGCTGTCAGAGAGGGGATAATGCAATGATCTTGTATGTCACTGCACTTTGTACTTTGAAGAGTTGACCAGAAGAAACCCAAACCATTAATAGGCGAAGCAGCAGCAGTCAGCCATTGGAGCCTGGAGAGGAGAGTTTGCTGGATTTGGGGGGCTGGTCCTGCTGTGGTTTGGAGATGATGGGAGTGTGTGCTGGAAGATGGTTGTTCCTAGTGGGTAGCACCCAGATCTAGTGGGATCCTTAAACTCTACGGCATAAAGGGAGGTTTCCAAACTGGCTTCTCCCTTTAAATCTGTCTTCCTCTCATTCCATACAATCTCTCCCACTCCCAATTTCTGGCATTGGGGCATCATCTGTCATGAAGTGACCCAGCAAGGCTGCCCTGGCAGGAGTTGCCACTATGATATTAGATCTTTAGCCTCCAAAAGATCTAATATCAAGCTCTTTTTTTTTTAATATAAGTAACTTCAAGTCCTTTGTTATGGCAACAAAAATGGAGTCGGAGAGACAGTGTGTTTTTATCTGGATTTAGGCAAGACCATGAAGCGCAGTTGTCGTCATTTATCTCACTTCACCAGCCATAGAGTGGTCTTGTTTCATGTTGGTGTTCAACACTCAACAGACTGAATTATTTATGTTCACTGGGAGAACACCTTGACCTGGCTGTGAGTGCAGGCCAGCTCCCACCACTATCTGAGCCTCCTAATGATTGCGAAGCTGGTTCCCAGGATCCAGAGCTACTTTCGTCTTTTTCCTTCGTGAGGATTTATTGACTTTCCATTTGAAAAACATCTCAGAACAATGAGCCCCATAGAATACGCCCTTCAAAGTGTTTGTAATATGCCACCTACCAGTAATGGCAACATGGAAAAAAATAAGTTGGGTGACAATGAAATTAAAGCCTTGCAAAGTGTGGGTAACCAGCCACAGGATGAAAAGGAAACCTTAAAAATGAGAGGAAATATTTGCAAATCAACTGTCTGAAAAATAACTGAGATTTGGAATGTAAAGAGAACTATAACTCAACAATAAAATAAAAAATTCAACTAACAAATGTTTTAAATGGACTTTTCTACAAAGAAAATATACACATAGCTGGTAAGTACCTGAAAAGATGCTCACAATCAGTTATCATTAGGCACTATAACTACAACCATGAAATTCAGATACTACCTCACACCAATTAGGATGGTTATTATTAAAACAACAACAACAACAACTACTACAATAACAACAAAACAAAACAAAACAAAAGAAACCCAGAAAATCAAATGCTGGGAAAGATTTGAAATATTAGAGCCATCATGCATTTCTGGTGGGCATGTCAAATGATGCAACCCAATAAGGTAATTTCTGGAAAAGTCAAGCACGGTATTATAATATCACACAGTGATTCCACAAGTATACACTCAAACATGTTCATAGCAGCATTATTTTTCAAAATTAAAAGTTGGGGCAACTTGGGCTGAAGAAATGACTCAGTGGTTAAAGATGCTTGCTTACAAAGCCTAACAGCCAGGGTTCTATTCCCAAGTCCCCATGTAAAGCCAGATGCACAAGGTAGCACATCTGGAGTTCATTTGTAGTGGCTTGAACCCTGGCATGCTCATTCATTCTCTCTCTCTCTCTCTCTCTCTCTCTCTCTCTCTCTCTCTCTCTCTCTCCCTCTCTCTCAAATAAATAAATAAATAATTTTAAAAAACCACACTGATTCTGCTATGGTTTCCAAAAAAAAAAAAAAGATAGAACAACTTAAGACCTCATCGATGGATATGTAAAAGACAAAATATAGCACATCCCCACAACAGAATATCAACCAGCATTAAAAGGAAGGAAATTCTGACTCATGTTACAACATGGATGAGGCCTGGAGTGAGGACAAATATTGTCTGATTACATTTACACGAGGCACCCAGAGTAGTGAAATTCTTAGAGAAAGAAATATCGCGAGGGTTGCCAGGAGCTGACGGGTGTGCAGTTTCTGTTGGGGAAGAAGAAAATATCCTGGAAGTGGATGGTGTGGTCCTTTGAGTGGATGTCCCCCAATAGATTCAAGAGTTTATTAAAGCTTGTGATTTGTCTCCAGCCCCCTGGATGGAAAACGTGTTGATCCTAGGCTCTAGTCCTAAAGTGTGTCTGGGAATTCCAGCCATAGATATGCAAAGAACAGTCTGGCTTCCAGAGTTTACTGTTTGCTGGTGCCTGAGTGTGTGTGAGTGTGTGACTGTATTTTTTTTTTTGTGTGTGTGTGTGTGTATGATGTTGGTGATGGGTTTCTCTCTCAGCTTGAACCTGTGAAAGGAGACCAGCCTCTTTCACCATTATGGAACTTCCCCTGGATCTGTAGCTTCAATAAATCAAAATACAATATATACATGTATGAAAATTGTCAATAAAATGTTTTAAAGAGTTTGTTGTGGTGGGAATACAGCTCAGGAGGAGAGAACTTGCCCAACATGAACAGGCCCTGGAATAATCCTCAGCAGCAGAAAGAAAGTGTTTTTTAAACCAAAAAATATCACGTTATACTCCACAACTATGTGCAATTATCAAGTGCCAACTAAAAAGACATTAAAATTGTAAGCAGTTAATTGTCAAAATTTCCAAAATAATTTTAAAATAAACGATATTCAATACAACTTCTGTTCCAATTGATGAATGCTCTTTTCAAGATATTTAGAGGAATTAGAATGCCATTTAATATTTATAATAACTTGAGGAGCTGTGAACACCAGTACCATTTTACAGATAAAATTATGAACTATAGGTTAAGTAAATTTTTAAAGATTATAGTGCTAGAAGGTATCTGAGTTATTATTTGAATTCAAGTTGTATGGACTTCAGAGTCTACACTTTTAAGAATATATTTATTTGGGGGGCTGGAGAGAGGTCTCAGAAGTTAAGGTACTTGCCTGCAGAGCCTATAAAGTCCAGTTCAGTTCCCCAGTACCCACGTAAAGCTAGATGCACAAAGTGGTGCATGCATCAGGAGTGCATTTGCAGCAGCTGGAGGCCCTGGCCTGCCATTCTCTGTTTCTCTTCTATCTCTCTGCTTCCAAATAAATGAACAACATTTTAATAATATACTTATTGTTAAACCTTGTTTTTCATACAGGTTTAAATATTTTATCTGGTTTATCTGGCTAGGGCTATAATTTGTGTTGAAAGTGCCCATTGGTAAATTATATATTATATATGTATAACATATATATATATATATATATATATAATTGTGTGTGCATAAAATTTCTGTGGTTTTACCAAATATTTCTATGATTTTTTCCCAAATATCCAACAAAGGACTGCACTAAATATAAAAATGACCATTAGATATACAGGAAGCTGCTTAGAATCGACAGGGAATTTTAAAGAAATTTGCAAGAATTTAAAGGTTAAAAATGCGAAGGGTAGAAAACTTAAAATGCCGTGTGGCTTCTCCGTTTCTGCTTGCCTAGGACATCTTTCTGTATGTACCCAGGAGCCGGGGACAGAGATGGAGAGGTAGTAGATACACAGTGCCTATCGACCCTGGATTTTTGTCAATATCAAGATTATTTGCTGAGGAGGAACAGCTCTGTGCTGGCTGTCACTCTTGTGTTGGCTCTCTGTGAAGGAATTACCTATCTGTCTTCCCTGTGTGCTCACTGGCACTAGGGTGCAGGACTGTGGTCCCAATCTAAGCTGGACTGGAAATTGCCGAACAGACAAACTACACACGTACATGTGTAAACATGTAGGTTGTAAGAAAGCTCCGATGAAAAGACAAGGAAGTTGATATAGGGCTCTGCAAGCTTAGAGGCCTGAGGAGTACTTGTTCCCAGTTCTTGGGGTGAGGGTCTCTCCAACTCAAGGTCCATGCTGGCACAGCTCTCCTTTTCTCCCTTGCTGGGGTTGTCCCCAATATTTTCAGTTCTGTGTCATGAGCCCCCACACCATGCTCCCCAACGTAGCCAGGATCTGCACTGCCTGACTGTGTAGTTCTCAGTTTGGACAACAGGGAAAGACCCAGTTCAGTGCCACCAAGGTTCAGGAGTCCCCACCTCTGAGGCAGTGAGCTAGGTGGGCAGGAGAGCCCATAGCCACAGAATCCCAGAAGAAGGGAGGTTAGAGACCTTTAGCAAGTGCCATCTAGGATAGGCCCTGATATGACACTGTGAGCAGGAGCCGTCTGCCATCACATGAACATACTTAGACTCAGTGAGAAGTACATGTAGGGAGGAATAAAAATAAACAAACAAACAAACGAAGAGTTCTCCAAGTCCCTTGTACTGGAATCAGACTCTGCCTACGACAGATTGGGCATGTGTATGCTTGCCAAGAAGTGGAAGAAAAGGGCATTTTCTGTGGTGGTCACTGGCCAGCTGTGTCTGAGTGGGGTGTCCAACTCCATTGCTCTTTGGCTTGATCTTGTTTTGAGCCCGACTCTCATTTTTCTGATTCCAGTAGCTTGCAGGGCTCTGAAGAGTCCTGGGTCTCTGCCTGCTGGACAGGGGTAAAGGCACACATCACCACACTTAACTCCTTTCCTTGGGATCTGGAGATTTGAACTCAGGTCCCCTCTGTCCCCCATGCTTGCACAAGAAGCACATCTGTTGAGCCATCTCTCCAGCCCTGTATTTAGATTTATTCACCTTTTAAATATTGTGACCTCTGTCATATGTCTCAAAGTACCACACACAGTCTCTTTTGCATGTGTGTATGTATGTGTATGCGTGCTTGTAAGCATGTAGGTGCAGGCGATATGTAGATTTATGTGCATATGGTAAGTGCACATGTAGAGACGGGTACATGTAGGCATCTCTTCAATCCCTCTCCACTGTATTGTTTAAAGTATTTTCAAAAAGTTATTTATTTGCAAGGAGAGAGAGAGAGAGAGAGAGAGAGAGAGAGAGAGAGAGAGAGAGAGAGAGAGAGAGAGAGAGAGAGAGAGAGAGAGAGAAAGAGAGAGAATGAATGGGTACACCAGGGCCTTCAGACAACAAAATCCAGATGTATGCACCACTTTGTGCATCTGGCTTTATGTGGAAATTAGGGAATTGAACCCCAGGTTGTTAAGTTTTGTAGGCAAGCACCCTGTCATGGTTTGATTCAGGTGTCCCCCACAAAGAAATCAATGTGTTCTGATTGACCGATCCCCAGCTGATGGCAGTAAAAGTTTTACAACCTTGCTGGAGCTGTGTTGTGGGGGGCGGGCTTATGGGGTTATAAGCTAGCTTCCCTTTGCCAGTGTTTGGCACACCTTCCTGCCATTGTTTGCAGTGCTGTGGCGGAGGTGATGTCCACCCCTCTGCTCATGCCATCATTTTCCCTTGCCAGGATGGAGTCTCCCCTTGAGTCTGTAAGCCTAATAAACCCATTCCTCCACAAGCTGCTTTTGCTTGGGTTCATTCTGCGCAGCAACTAGAATGGTGACTACCACATACCCTAACTGCTGAGCATCTCTCCAGTGCTCCATTGTATTTTTTGAGACAGGGTGTCCCTCACTGAACCCAGAGCTCACTGGTTAGGTTAGACTAGGTAACCAGCAGGGGAGAAAAAGATGCCCTGTGTCCACATCCCGTCCCTAGCACTGAGATTAAAGGTGCACACCACCGTGCCTGGCATTTATGCGGGTGTCAGGGACCTAAATCCACACTAGTGTGGCAAACATGTTATCCACTGAGCCATCCTTCCAGCTCACACACGTGTTCTGAGACTGACATTTGACATGGCTGCAGAGGAAGTCTCTGCACTTAGGAAGGCTTCTTACAATGAGAGCTTTAAGCTTGCTTCTGTATTTTCCCGCTTGGTGGCTTGGGCAGGTTATTCAACTTTCTTGGGTCACAGTTTTCTCATCTCTAAAAGGA
>PVHP010009783.1:16747-49597 GCA_004024765.1 Zapus hudsonius | reverse complement strand
TAATCCCAGCACTCGGGAGGCAGAGGTAGGAGGATCACCGTGAGTTCAAGGCCACCCTGAGACTACATAGTGAGTTCCAGGTCAGCCTGGGCTAGAGTGAGACCTTACCTCGAAAAAAAAAAAAAATTACCTCTGTAGCCTCAATATCCTTCAACCTCAATCAAAAATGTCATCTTAAGCCAAGTGTGGTGGTGCCTTCCTTTAATCCCAGCATTTGGGAGGCAGAGGTAGGAGGATTGCCATGAGTTCAAGGCCACCGTGAGGCTGCATAGTAAATTCCAGTTCAGTCTGAGCTAGAGCAAGACCCTACCTCAAAAAAACAAAACAAACAAGCAAACAAAATAAATAAACAATCACAAAAAAGTCATCTTAATGACACTCTTCTGCATGGTCATGACTTTGCTGATGGTCTAGTCCAGTACGTGGGACTTTCCCCAGGTGCCTGAATTAAAAGTGGATTCAGGGGCTTCAGTCTGAGAATCTGATGCAGGAGTTCTGGGGTAGGTTTAAAAATCACCCCAAGTAATTCTGAACCCATAGAGGACCAGGTGTGGTGCTGCTGGCCTCTAATCACAGCACTTAGGAGGCTGTCGATTGCCTGGCCAGGTTACACAGAAAGCACCAGGCCAGCCAGGGTGACAGAGTGAGACCCTGTCTCAACCCCAACCCTTGGCCCAAAACAAAACAAAAAACCAGATCTTCCAGTGCCTAAGGCCCCCGGTTCAATTCCCCAGGACCCACATAAGCCAGACCCACAAGGTGGTAGCCCTGGTACTCTCTCTCTCTCTCTCTCTCTCTCTCTCTCTCTCTCTCTCTCTCTCTCTCTCTCTCTCTCTCTCTCTCTCTGTATCTCTCTGCTTGAAAAATAAATAAATAAAATATTAAAAAACACCAGATCTATTCCAAACATATAAATATGGACTCAGAAGGTAGACGGTGACTTGCCATGCTCCTTGGTGATCTACTCAATGTGATCATGTAACAGATAGCTATTCCTGGCACCTGTCTACTAAATTTTGTAAGAACAGAGGTCAGAATAGGCTGTCTTCTTAGGAAGGCTGTTGCCAGTGCCGTCATGGCAAAGGTTGGGCTTTGCCAAAGAATGCACAGGCCATTAGAAAGTAAGTTAAGCAAGTAATAGAATATGAGAAGACACAACCTTAAAGAACATAGAGGGCTGGAGAGATGGCTCAGTGGTTAAGGCACTTGCCTCCAGTGCCTAAGGCCCCAGGTTCAATTCCCCAGTACCCACATAAACCAGACCCACAAGATGGTGGTCCTGGTGTGCTCTCTCTCTCTCTCTCTCTCTCTCTCTCTCTCTCTCTCTCTGTGCTAGAAAATGAATAAATAAATAATAAAAAAAGAAAATGAATAAAAAAAAAAGAACATAGAATGTTTTCATATGGTCCTTTAGCAATACTGGTGGACAGAAGCAGACATGGAAACAGATAGACATGAGTGTGAGCAGGAAACAGTGTGATGAGGGGCTGTGAGATGTCCCAGGAGCTAAATGCACACTCACTTGCAATGTCCAGACTCAATTCTGTAGCCACTCATGTAAAACCATATGGGCATTTGTTTGCAGTGGCTAGAGACCTTCACACACACACACACACAAGCTAGCAAATAAGTATTCTTTTTCGAGGTAGGGTCTCACTCTAGCCCAAGCTGACCTGGTATTCACTCTGTAGTCCCAGGTTGGCCTTGAACTCATGGTGATCCTCCTTCCTCTGCCTCCTAAGTGCTGGGGATTAAAAGGCATGTGCCACCACACCCAGCTAAATAATACCAATTTTTAAAAAAGAGAGATTATGGGGGCTGAAGAGATTGCTAAGTGGTTAAGGTAATTGCCTGTAAAGCCTAAGGACTCGTGTTTCTTTCTCCAGTACCCATGCAAAGTCAGATGCACGAAGTGGCACATGCAACTGGAGTTCGTTTGCTATGGCTAGAGACTAGCTTGCCCATTCTCTCTCTTTCCTCTCTCTCTCTCTCTCTCTCTCTCTCTCTCTCTCTCTGTCTCTCTCTGTCTCTCTCTCTCTTCTCTGTCTCCCTTGCACATAAATAACTTAAACATAGGACTGTAGAGATGGCTTAGTAGTTAAGGCGCTTGCCTGCAAATCCTAACTACTGGAGTTTGATTCCCCAGTACCCACACAATTCCAGATGAAAAAGGAGACGCATATATCTGGAGTTCGTTTACAGCATCTGGAGGCCCTGGAGCACCCATTCTCTGTCTTTCTTATTTTTTTTTTTATTTTATTTATTCATTTTCAAGCAGAGAGATACAGGAGATAGGTGAGAGGAGAGAGAGAGAGAGAGAGAGAGAGAGACAGAGAGAGAGACAGAGAGAGCACCAAGGCTACCACCTTGTGGATCTGGCCTATGTGGGTCCTGGGGAATTGAACCGGGGGCCTCAGGCACTGGAGACAAGTGCCTTAACCGCTGAGCCATATCTCCAGCCCTGTCTTTCTTATTTTTTAAAAATATTTTATTTATTCATTTTCAAAGAGAGAGAGAGAGAGGGAGAACATCAGGGCTACCACCTTGTGGGTCTGGATCATGTGGATCCTGGGGAATTGAACCCAGGGCCTTAAGCACTGGAGGCAAGTGCCTTAACCGCTGAGCCAGCTCTCCAGCTTGTCTCTGTCTTTCTTCTCTCTCTCTCTGCTTGCAAATAAATAAAAATATTTATTAAAAAAATAAATAAATTTTATCTTTAAAGAAAGATTGTGATGATTGTTTGCTAGGAACTGCAAAGCCTCACTTGTCGTCCCTAGCAGCCAATGTGTTCTGCAGGTACTGGGAGGAGGAATTCACCTTTTAGGAAAAGAAACTGTCCGTGGTGAGCAAGCATGTTTCTACTATTTTAGGAGTTTCTTTTTAACTCCTTGCAAACAGGTAGAAGTGCTTGCAGATTTCAGTAGTTCCAGTAACTATTAGGTGAAGTCTCACTGCTCACTAGTTTCTCCGCCTTTCCCTTTTCTTTGGTCTTCCGTTTGGAAGTGGAGAGGGCGTTCAGCCTATCTGCTGATGAAGAGGCTGCTTCAGCATGTTCGGCGTCTTGATCTATGATGCTGTTCATCTGTAGTGTTGCTTCTCGTCAAAATGGAAAGCAACTGTAGTTTGTCATCCTCTAATGCCGGGAGATGACAGGAAGCTGGGTTTTATTTGTTTTCCTCTTTGAAGTGATACAGCTGAGTGAACAGACAGACGTAAGGGTTTCATTTTAACCAGAGATTTTGCTCAACCTCATAGCAACCACTTCATGGAAGACCAGCAGCCTGGTGGGCTGGATCTCTACTGAATTATCAGAAGAAAAGGTTTGGAAAGGTAATGGAAGAGTCCAGAAAATTCTGGAAAAAAAAACACCCTCACACATCTTTTTAGGGTCTTGCTCTAGCCCAGGCTGATCTGGAATCCACTATGTAGTCCCAGGCTGGCCTTGAACTCCCAGCCATCCTCCTACCTCTGCCTTCTGAGTGCTGGGACTAAAGGCGTGCGTCACCAAAATAAAATACCTTCATGGAGACTCTGAAGACTGTTCTGGGTGATGTCACGCTCCTGGATCACAGGCCTGTGAGAACCACGCGTGGGCAGCGACAGAGCCGTCAGAGGAGGCTGTGACAAACGGGAAGCACAGGCCACCAGCACCACAAACCTGGGCTCTAGGTAAGAGCTTCACAATTTTATTTATTTTTAAATATTTTTATTTGTTTATTTAAGAGAGAGAAACAGAGCGAAAGAGACATAAAGAAACAGAATGAATATTGGTGTAGCAGGGCCTCCTGCCACTGCAGACTCCATGCACCACTCTGTGCGTCTGGCTTTACGTGGACACTGGGGAGATCAAACTCTGCTGTCAGGCTTTGCAAGCCAGCGCCTTTGACTGCTGAGCCATCTCTCTAACCCCACAGTTTGATTTTTCTTTTTCCCACGTGCTTGGTGTTGACTCATTTAAGAGTTTCTGGTTATAACCACAACTGCACATCTATAGCCAGAACCTTTGCATATTCTGAAGTGTCAAGCAAATGCTTTCCATGAACTCACGAAAAGCTGGGTCTCTGGCTGATTGCCGGATCACCCAACAGGAAATAATCCCAGTGTGGGAATTAGAATCTGTTATGCAGTTTTCTTTATGCTGAAGTCTCAAGAAATAAAAGGTATCACTTGGGACAAAGTAGGGACAGAGTTAAAAAGCACAGGCTCTTATTTGGATGCTGTGCAACGGGATGTAAGATTGCCCTTTCCATTGATGTTGACAAAAAGGGAAAACAAAGGGAAGGTACGTCCTTCACGGATGGCATCTCAGGACCCACCTCAAACATTCTTCATGGCAAATCCATGGCTGGTCGGGAGGCCAAGTTCAGCCTCCTCCGCCTCACGTGAACAGGTGTTGGCGGTCCTGAGCAACTTCCCAGCCTCACCTATGCCGCTTTCATTTAATTGTATCAATATTCCATATCTTGAGTATGACTTGAGAAATTTTTAAAAATGTGTCATGGAGATAGAGAGCCCTCCTCCCCCAAGGCGCCTCTGTGCCTTTCCAGGGCCTGCTCTGCTCTTCCTGTCGTCATGGGGCAGCTTCGCCTGCCCTTGAACTTACGATCAGCAGAACCATAGGTGTGTATTCTTTTGTGCTGGCTTCCATGATCTCCTGTTATTTAGTTATTGATTCATTTAGGTTTTTCTTTTTTTGTTGTTGTTTCTAAACACTTATTGTTGGCAAGGGTTTTTTTATATTTTATTTATTCATTTTCAAGCAGAGAGATACAGAGAGAGAGAGAGCACCAGGGCCACCACCTTGTGGGTCTGGCTTATGTGGGACCTGGGGAATTGAACCCAGGGCCTTAGGCACTGGAGGTAAGTACCTTAACCGCTGAGCCATCTCTCCAGCCCTTATTTAGGTTTTCAAGAGAGGGCCTCACTCTAGTTCAGGCTGACCTGGAATTCACTGTGTACTCAGTTTCAGCTGGCCTCGAACTCACAGCCATCCTCCTACCTTGGCCTCCTGAATGCCACCATGCCAGGTTTGATGTATTGATAGTTCCTTTTTTTTAATTTTGGAATTATACTATTATTTTTAAAGTTATTTCCACATTTGGACTATTATGCACACCTTCCCACATATTCAGCACTTGGTTTGGTTTCATTTCTCTTATGTAAACACACAGAAGGGAGGGGTTGGGGATTTAGCTCAGTGGATGAGCACTTGCCTAGCAAGCGCAAGGCCCTGGGTTCAGTCCTCAGCACCGCAAAAAAAAAAAAAAAAAAAAAAAAAAAAAAAAAAAAAAAAAAAAAAAAAAAAAAAAAAAAAAAAAAAAAAAAAAAAAAAAAAAAAAAAAAAAAAAACAATTGCCAAAGGACCTTTTAAAGGATTGGTACATTTTGCATACCTTCAAGCAATGTATAACAAATATGGTGAGTCTACATCCTCACCAAGACTTGGAATTGTTCGCCAGATTGTACATTTCTATTCAATCTAACGGATGTGAAATTAAACTTCACTGTGGTTTTTCACTTTGCATCTCTTTCATGACTGATAATGCCAACCATTTGTATGTGAAGAGCCTATTCAAGCCTTTATTGATTGGGTCGCTTGTCTTTCTGTTAACTGGAGTTCTTTAGATGTTTGGGGTGTAGGATCTTAGTTGATTGCCTTTGCTTTGTTTTAGCTTTATTTCAGCTTACAGTTTCAATAAGAAGTTTCATCATGGCCTGGGAAGCATGGCGAGAGCAGACAGCAAGACATGGCATCCTTTTACGTCACTGGATGGAAGTGTCTGTCTACTAGGCATGCGCTGGGTGATAGCACCCCAAAGCTCACCCCCTGCAACACACCTCTTCCAGCAAGGCTTCACCTTCCAAAGGCTCTACCAGCAAGGGATTGAGTGTGAAACTTGATCATAGCCACACGAGGTTATGGGGGACATTTCACATTCAAAATTCAAACCACCACACAGGTTTTTTGTTTGTTTAATGTTATTTATTTATTTGAGAGAGAGGGAGAGAGGCAGAGAGTAAATATAGGTGTGCCGGGGCCTCCTGCCACTGCATTAAAAACTGCAGACACATGCCACTGTGTGCATTTGACTTCACCTGGCTACTGGGGAATTAAACCCAGGCCTTTAGGCTTTGCAAGCAAGTGCCTTTAACTGCTGAGCCATCTCTTTAGCTCCTGTTTATTTTTGTTTTGTTTTGTTTTTGTTTTTTTGAGGTAGGGTCTCGCTCTAGTCCAGGCTGACATGGAATTCACTATGGAGTCTCAGGGTGGCCTTGAATTCACTGCGATCCTCCTACCTCTGCCTCCCGAGTGCTGGGATTAAAGGCTTGCGCCACCACGCCCGGCAGCCCCTGTTTATTTTTGAAGCTGGGTCTCGTTCTAGCCCCAGGCTGACCTAGAACTCACTCTGTAGCCCAGGCTGGCCTTGATTTCATGGTGATCTTCCTACTTTAGCCTCCCTGGTGGGATAAAATCAAAGGCCACCACACCCAGCTTCTAAATGGTTTTCTGCAAGGAGAGTTCCATAATAGAAAATTCACCATTATCCCTCTCTCTACACAAGGTGTGACCTCACATGCATGCAAGTATCTGAGATCAGGCTGAAATACTGTGAGGTGCATGTACTGTCTTGTTCACACCTTTGGGTGCATCTCCCTTTTCTGACACCTTGTTGATAGAAATTTATTGTAGTTTTTATAGCAAAATATTTAAAGACCTCTCCCCCTGCTCTTCCAGGCAGCCGTTTTAAAAGTTCAGAATCAAAAGGTGTTTACCCACGTTGTGATAAAAATAGAGTATTAAAGAATATATGAGTTCCTCAAAGCTTCTTATTTACCAAGGAAGTTTTCTCCAGTTCTGTTCCTCTCAAACAGATTCAATAGGACCCTTACAAAAGTTGGCAGTTGTCCTAGAATGGGGAGAAGGAAGCTTCTTCAACCATCAACTGACGACCGTAACCCTTCAGAGACCCAACATATATGGACTCGGTGGGACTCAATCACAGACTCTATTTCAAAGAGAGCCCAGTCTGTATGATGGAATAGAATGCTGTGAAGTCACAGAGTGAAGAATCCCAAGAAAGTGCCGGTGCCTCTTCCACTTAACAAGCCAGTAGGAGAGCAACATCACGACCTTGGCCATGAGCACACCAGGATGCTTCCATGGAACTGCCTGGGGACACGACTGGCAGCTGGCATCCTCAGGTTCAGGGTGCTGAGTGATCAAGTGGCTGCACCCCTCACTTCTGGGCACACTTGAGGCTGGGGAGAATAGCAGAAATGGATACAGCCTGGTGGTGATGTTGGCCTTGAAGTTAGGGGCTAGGTCCCCGAGAAGCAGTCCTCTGGGCACGGCCTGGTGATGAAGGATGAGGATACACAGCCGGAGGCTCCAGCAGGAAGCCTAGTGACCATGGCTTTTGATAATGCTAATTCATTTTTCTGTTGAGTTTAGTGCTTTTTTTGTGTGCCTATAAATGAAATTATCCATATTTGGGGGAATATTCTATTTCTTTCTTGTTGTTTTTATTATTTGCATGGAGAGGAAGAGAGAATGAGAATGGGCGCACCAGGGCCTCTTGACACTGCAAACGACCTCCAGACACATGTGCCACTTTGCTCATCTGGCTTTACATGGGTCCTGGGGAATTGAACTTGGGTCATTAGGCATTGCAGGCAAGCACCTTAGCTGCTGAACCATCTCTCCAGCCCTTTAAAAAAAACTTTTTCTTGGTACCTTCCATTATAGACCATAAACCATTATGATTCCCTCTCCACTCTCTCTCATATCTCTTCCCTCTCAATTAGTCTCTGTTTCGGTGTCATCATCTTTTCCTCCCATTATGTGTAGGTATTATCAAGCACTGAGAAGTCATGAATATCAAGGCCATTTTGTGTCGGGAAGTTTGCATTGTAGGCAGTCCTCCCCTTCCTTTGGCTCTTACAATCTTCCACAATAGACCCTGAGCCTCAGGAAGTGTGACAGAGATGTCCCAGTGCTGAGCACTCCACTGTCATTTCTCCTCAGCACTATGGTGACTTTTGAGTTATCCCAGTGGTCACTGCCATCAGAAAAAGAGAAGCTTCTCTAGCCAAAAGTGAGAGTAGTATTATCATGTTAGTATGCTCATTTTTAAAAAAATGTGCTTATAAGGCATTTTGGTGGACTTAATATATGCATTTAGCCAGACAACAGCAGGCATTACTCTTCTAGGGTTCATGACCTCCCCTGCCATAGGTTTTTGACTAGGTCTTCAGTACCAGGCATGATTCCCTCCTGTGGAGCCGGTCTGCAGTCCAATTAGAGAGCAAGTGGGTTCCCCCACAATAGATATGCCAGTATTGTCCCAGTTGGCACATTTGGCCTGGATGGCCAGTTTTAAAGCTTTAAAACTGCTGTTCACCACCGTTGATGACTTCTCTCTCCCATAGGGCTGCAGCCATAGCTTTATCCAGCCTTCTGCCAGATGGTTAACAGGGAGAGGGTTTCCAGCGCAGCTCCAGCTTGATTTCTCAGTGACCTGCGGCACAAGAATATGTGGTCTTTAGTAGTAGGGTCTTACCACCTTATGCTGGTGGGCACCCAAGAGTCTTGACAATGGCCTGTAATGTTTTGGGGCCTCAGGGACTTGAAAGAATCATACTAAGTGAGGTAACTCAGGCCCAGAAAGCAAAAGGCTGCTTGTTCTCCCTCATATAATAGCACAGCCGGTAGCCATAATTGTTATCAGGAAAACATCGGCATCAGGGATGGGATACCTTCCAGTGAGCTGTTGGCCAGGGACGTTCCAGCCCTTTATAAAAAAATAAATATTTTTATTTAGTTATTTGTAAGCAGAGAGAGAGAGAGAGAGAGAGAGAGAGAGAGAGAGAGAAAGAGAGAGAGAGAGAGAGAGAATGGGTGTGACAGGGCTTCCAGCCACTGCAAATGAACTCCAGATGGATATGGCACCTTGTGCATCTGGTTTTATGTGGGAACTGGGGAACTGAACCCAGATGGTTAGGCTTTACAGGCAAATGCCTTAACCACTGAGCAATGTCTCCAGCTCCCCCCTTTTTTTTGAGGTAGAGTCTCACTCTAACCCAGGCTGACCTGGAATTCACTATGTAGTCTCAGAACAGCCTAGAATTCACTGAATAATTAGTTTTTGACACAGAGTCTCAATCTCTAGTCTGGACTGGCCTGAAACTATGTAGCCCAGGTTGGCCTTGAATTAAATCAATCTTCCTGTCTCAGTTTCTTTTTTTCAAGATAGGGTCTCACTCTAGCCCAGGCTGACCTGGAATTCACTATGTAGTCTCAGGGTGGCCTTGAACTCGCCGAGATCCTCCTACCTCTGCCTCCTCAGTGCTGGGATTAAAGGCGTGCGCCACGACACCTTTGTCTCAGTTTCTATCTGTCTCAGTTTCTATCTGTCTCAGCTATCTGTCTCAGTTTTTTTTTTTTTTGTTTTGTTTTTTGTTTTTTGTTTTTCGAGGTAGGGTCTCACTCTAGTCCAGGCTGACCTGGAATTCACTCTGTAGTCTCAGGGTGGCCTTGAACTCATGGTGATCCTCCTACCTCTGCCTCCTGAGTGCTGGGATTAAAGGCGTGCGCCACCACGCCTGGCCTTCTGTCTCAGTTTTATAGATTTTGTTTTAAGGTACTATATAAGACAAACTTTCATAAGTTTTCATTATAGTTTAGTTCAGAATAAATTTACATCTTTTATTTATTTTTAGTGCTTGGAATCAAACTCAAGGCTTTTTTTCTTTATTTTTAAATTTAATCTTTTATCTTTTCATTATCAGGGATACATATATATATATATTTATATGTATATAACAATTGCTCTTTCTAGGTGAGCCACACGCCTAGCCCTGGTTTCTGGTCTAAATTTTTATTTAGGGAGTTTTTTTTTTTTTTAAGGAGGGGTCACTCTAGCCCAGGCTGATCTGAAACTCACCCTGTAGTCCCAGGCTGGCTTCAAATTCACAGTGATCTTTCTACCTCTGCCTCCCAAATGCTGGGATTCAAGGTGTGAGCTACCACACAAGGCTTAAATCCTAACTTAAAAAATTTATGTATTTATTTATTTTCAAGTAGAGAGAGACAGAGCAAGAGCAGATTCAAGACAGAGAGAAGAGAGAGAGAGAGAATGGGTATGCAGGGCCTCTAGCTACTACAAAAGAACTCCAGATGCATGTGCCACTTTGGGCATCTGGCTTTATGTGGGTACTGGGCAATTGAACCCTGGTCATTAGGCTTTGCAGGTAAGTGCCTTAACCACTGAGCAATCTCTCCATCCTTGAATCCTAACTTGAACACAGAAAAGCTCTTCAAACTGTTCAATGACTGTGTGTGTGGTAGGACCTGTGAAGAACACATTCCTATCTGTAAGATGTCACATAGCCGAGCTCAAGAGGACACAAAGGGAACGATATGCTCTAATGGGCAGAGTTCTGGGCACAGGGTGAGCAGTCCATACACGGCAGTTGGTGTGAACAAGGTGGGCCAGAAGTCGTGAAGCTGTCGTCTGTCCCACACTGTTCCCGAGAGGAGATAAACGCAGTTGGAAATAACAGGTGGTACTGGAGGAGAGGAAGCAGGCTGGCCAATCCCCAGGGCTCAGAGAAGAAAGGACAGGGAGCTGGCTGCAGACCCGGAATGTCCTTGGGGTTTTTGCATTGGCAAGAGGCCCTGGCCTCCCACAGCTGCTCACCTACCGATGTTCTGGAAGTTTAGAGCTCAGGCCCAAGGTGATTTATATGGTTGCTTCAGAGAGGTGAATAATGAAAGAAAAAGTACCCAGAAAAGGACCAATTTAGTGCAAACTTCGAGTTTTTCTTTTCTGGCCTGCAGTGGCCTGCCAAGCCCTCCATCTAGACCTGGCTTGATGCCCCTCTCTGTGAGCCAGAGCTCCCTGGCAGGTCCCAGTGCTTATTATCCCCTGGCCTCCCTGCTTATCAAGCCTGCCCTTCTCTTCCTTAGCACACTGCCTCTGAGCTCTTCACTATGCAATGAAAATAAACAGCCATGTAAATGGTCTCCTGGCTACTGGATCCAAACCAATAAGGAAAACCTGCTTTACGAGCTTCCGCTGAACTTCCAGGAGAGTAAGCAACTGATAATTCTACACCAAATGTCTGGCTTTTAGCCAGGGGTAACAACTGTTCCTTTTTTCTGCAAGCCACATTCTGGTGACCACGTAGAGTCAAAATAGATATTTTGATTCCAGAACGTTTGAAATCACAGTGCAAACTAACCATAGGTTTGAGATGAGGAAAGGAATTAACTTGAAAAGTTTAAAGAATTTGGTTGACTGCCAATAGAACATTCTTTAAAAATCAAAAGCGCTCACCAAACTGCTGTTCTCTTCAAATCGGTCCTAGTCGTTACTGTTTGGTTAGGATTGGAAAAATACAAGATGTCCAGTTAGATGGTTTGAATTGCAAACCATCAGTGAAGAGGTTTTTTTTTTATTTATTTTTTAGTGTTATATATGCCCCACATTTTGCATGGCCCAGATATTACACAGGGACTTATTTATACAAAATAATTATTCATTGTTTACTTGGAATGAAAAATTAACTCGTCGTTTCTTTTCTTTGTATTTTTGAGGCAGGGTTCACTCTAGCCCAGGCTAGAAACTCACTCTGTAGTCTCAGGCCAGCCTGGAACTCACCATGATCCCACCTCTGCCTCCAAAGTGCTGGGATTAAAGTCGTGCACCACAATGCCCGGTTGATGTTGCATATTTTATCTGGCGATCTTAAATACATTGCTATTAGGATGACAGGAAACGTAAAAAGGGTTGGATGACATTTAAAATTCTGACAAGACGGTTAAACCTCTTCGCTAGGTCAAAAGATAATATTGACATTTCTGTATGCGTGTCCTTTCTTAAAGTTAACATATATCTTTCCATCAGGCTTTCGAGTATATTTGGCAGTACTAAGGATTGAACTTGGCCTCATACATGCTAGGCAAGTGCTCTAACACTGACCTCCAGCCCCAGCCCTATTTTTACTTTTTTATTTTCAGACCAGGATTTCACTAAATCGCCCAGGCTGACCTTGAACATTCAGTCGTCCTGCCTGAGCCTCCTGGGATTAACAGGCCTCTACCACGAGGGCCATCTTAGAGTTAAGGTTTTAAAAATAAATCTTTTAACATATTTGTGACAGAATTTATAAACAATGCTTACTAGGTGGCAGGTATTTTTCTAGGCACATCAGATACTATGTTGGTTTTTATTTTCCTATATAATTTCAGCTTGTAAGTGCTCAGCAGAATAAAATTATTATCATCATAAAAGATCTTTGAAATATATAGAGCGGTTAAATCAGTTTAGGTCAACAAAAGTTTACTGAGTCCAGGGCTGGGCTGTAGATCAGCAAGCAGTTCAGTGTTTGCCTAGCAAGCATAAGATCTTGGTGTTTGATCCCCTGTACTACTAAATAAATAAATTTTTTTTTAAAGTACTGAACTCAAGGCAAGACATATACTATAATAAACCACAGTTCTAAAGAAAGATATTTATTTCTTTAAGAGAAAAAAATCACGATCACCTCAAACACAAGTACCCTTATTTGCAGCAGAACATATTAATTAAACCTTGACAAGCAGAGAACAAGTGGACCTTAACAAATTTGCTAATTATTCTTGCTTGTGGAAAAATTGCTTATTCAATAAACGTCTTTCAATTGATGAATTTTAACTGACCAAAAATTTATATATGGTCATGCATACAATATGATGTTTTGAAATACGTATGCATTGTGGAATAACTAAATCGCACGCATTACTTCATATGCTCATCATCGTGGTGACAACTGAAATTGACTGTCATGGATTTCTACTCAACACTCACTGAATGATTAGAAGCTGAGCTCTGACCCCTGAACTCACGTGATTACCTTCCACTGGCACAGACAGAGCAGTAGGAGTTTGGTTGTTAAGGATTTCCTGGGGTGTGTGAGCCAGAGATCAACAGTGTGAGAGCGCTTTAAAGCCTGTAAGCAGGCTGTACAGGATTAAGATGACCCCTTCGGGCTGGGCTGGAAATCTTAGTGAGTTATAATAGGAAACAAGTCAGCTGAAGTCTGCAGGAGAACTGTGTTAGTGACCCATGCTAGACTTCAGTGCAGGTAAACATTGTGTCAACTTGGACTGGTGATAGCATATCGGTATGGAAGTTTCACGTCTGTTTTCCGAATATCTGTAGGCTATGGTGATAGGTATAATAGAATCAGACATATCCATCGGGAATTTCATGGGCATTGTTGTGATGATGCCACTAGTTTGCTATGGCAAGCCTGGCAACAAAGGCATGCTCCTTCTTTGCTTCCTTCGTTCTCTCCCTCCCTCCCCTTTTCCCCTTCCATTCCTTCCCTTTCCTTTCCCCTTTCCTTCCCCTTCCTTCCTCTTCCCTCCCCTTCCCTTCCCTTTTTCCTTTCTCTTTAGGTAGTGTCTCACTCTAGCCCAGGCTCATTTGGATCTCACTCTGTAACCCCAGGCTGGCCCCCAACTCACAGTGGTCCTCTTACCTCTACCTCACTAGTGCTGGGATTAAAGGTATGTGCCTCCATGCCAGGCTACAATACACATTTTCCAAAGACACAAATCTCATATATTAATTGTGGTGAATACATCCATATACCTACAGAGAAGAACAAATTTTTTTCGAAGATTAAATGCACCTGGGGCCACCTCACACCTGTAACTGCTGTGTTTTGAACTCAGCATTGACCTCATGAAAGTTGTTGACATTCATCTTAGGGTCCTCCTTCCTGTGAGTGTTTGAGATACTGAGATAGAGCAAAGCAATGTAAGAAGTGGAAGTGAAACAGTGAGAGTTGTCTATTTCATTTACATTTTTAAAAGGCCAGGCATGGAGATAGCCCCCTTGTAATCTCAGTACTTGGAAGGCTGGAGGAGAGCAAGGTTGAAGCCTGCCTGGGTGAGGGAGGGACTTCAAAGAGACCCTATTTTGAAATAAAAATTTGAATCAAAGTTTGGGAAGTTATATTCAGCTTTGTCTCATTGCTGAAGAAAGAACCCAACCAAAAAACAGCTTGTGGAGGAATGGGTTCATTTTGGCTTACAGACTAGAGAGGAAGCTCCATGACGACAGGGGAAATGCTGGCATGAGCAGAGGGGTGGACATCACCTCATAGCCAACATCAGGTGGACAACAGCAGCAGGAAAGTATGCAAAACACTGGCAAGGGGAAGCTGGTTATGACCCCCATAAGCCTGCTCCCAACAACACTGCTCCAACAAGGTTCTGATGTCCAAACTGCCATCAGCTGAGGATCGAGCATTGAGAACACATTCGTTTGTGGGGGACACCTGGATCAAACCATCACAGGGATGTAGCTGGGTTGAGAAGAGAAGGGAGAGGGGGGGATGTGAATAGATAGGAGGAGAGAAAAAGAGAATCCTTTACTTCTAACAGTTGAGTTCAAGTAACTGGGGACACCAGTTACTCAGATCCTCCAATGCCCTGATTTTTCCTCCTGATACACTTTCTCCTTAAGAACAAAGTAAGAATTGGGTGTCATGGAGGACATCCAAATTTAAATCAGCCAAGGTATCCAGGAGGCTAAGGCTCCAGTGAGTGCCCTCATGATAATTAGCACCCATGCCTTTAGCTCCCTTCCATTGTAATCAGGGATTACAATTGTGACCTGGACAAATTCCACAGTGTGTCTGGGTTACGCCATGCCTTCCCAAAATACAGTTAGAGGACAAAGTAAGCAATCTTGGAGACAGAAATCCCAGGGCAGACCAGGAGTGAGAGGGAAGGGAATTCCTGAGTTCTGTTTTGAGGATAAAGAGGATGAATTACAAATGTGTGGGGGGGGGAGAGGTCACACCACTGCCTGCCCTAATGGCCATACTTGAATTCAGAGTCCATTTAGAGGGAGTTCAAGCTTTGATTTCTATTTCTGGTGGTCTTATATTTGAAGTTCAAATTATATTACCACTGTGATGGAACGTTGTTGGAGCTGTGTTGTTGGTGGCTGGCTTATGAGTGTCATAGCCAGATTCCCCTGGCCAGTGTTTGACACATTCTTCTATTGCTGTTGTCCCCTGATGTTGGCCAGGAGGTGATGTCCAGCCTCTGCTCATCCCATCGTTTTCCCTACCATGATGGAACTTCCCCTGGAGTCTGTAAACCAAAATAAACCCATTCCTCCACAAGCCACTTTGGTAGGGTTCTTTCAATGCAGCAATGAGAAAGCTGACTGCAACCACCACTATCTTAGTACTCAACTGGTTTTGGGTTTGTTTGTTTGTTTCTTTTTTGTTTTTCAAGGTGGGGTCTTGATCTAGCCTAGTCTGATCTGAAATTCACTATGTACTCATAGTGATCCTTCTGCATCCTGAGTGCCAGAATCAAAGGTGTGCACCACCACGCAGGGTGAGGGGGGCTGAGAAAGTAAGAAAGGGCACATAAGAACCTCTTGCCAAGCCGGGCGTGGTGGCACACGCCTTTAATCCCAGCACTCAGGAGGCAGAGGTAGGAGGATCACCATGAGTTCAAGGCCACCCTGAGACTACAGAGTGAATTCCAGGTCAGCCTGGACTAGAGTGAGACCCTACCTCGAAAAACCAAAAAGAAAAAAAAGAACCTCTACAAACAAATTCCTGATGCATATGCCACTTTGTGCATCTGGCTTTATGTGGGTACTGGGGAATTGAACCTGGGTTTTCAGGCTTTGTAGGCAAGCGCCTTAACCACTTGAGCTATCTCTCCACCTCTCAACATTTTTGTTTAAGACGGGGTCTCATGTATCCCAGGCTGGCCAGAAATTCTAGGCAGCTGAGGATGACCTTGAACTTCTGATGCTCCTACCTTAACATCTTGAGCACTAGAATTACAAGAATGTACCACCACTCCCAGTTTATAGGGTGCCATGGATCCAACCCCAGGGCTTTGCATATTGGTAAGCCTTCTACTAATTGTGCTAGATTCCAGCTCTCACTCAACATTTTGACAACCATCAATTTAAGGCTTAATTAAGAGCAAAAGAATTACCAGATGTCCTACCAAAGAAGCATTTACTTTTCTCAATAATCTGTGCCGAGTTTCAATTTAATTTTTTTACAAAATAATCTAGTAATGGCACCTGTCTGTCCCTTTTTAATTTAACCCCACAAACATGTGTGGTGTAAGCCTATTTGTGGTAGGTACTATATGCCTGCAGTGTTCAAACAGGCTCAAGCAGATTTGGAGCCCCAGGATTTAGTAGCTCGCAGCTGGGAAGAACTTTACACAACACCTGGCTCATTGTACCTCATTTTTCAAATGATGAAACTTACTGATAAACCAGAATTTCCTATGTCATAAAAAGGAAGCTCAACACAGGCTACCTGTCCCAAAGTACAAGTTATTATTTCCTCTTGCTCTCTACGGTTTCTCAGAGTGCTGAGGGTACTTTCAATGGAGGTTTGAGTTCTTCTCAAACAATCTTTCCACGGGGCAGGAATCTGGGATTTGAAGCCCCAGTGCTGCCCTTTCCCCTCTGCCCTAGAACTGACTGCTCCCTGCGAGGAAGAGAGAAGAGCGAAGGGCCTGGTGTCCAGAGGCGTTCTCAGATGTGCTCCTCTGATAGCTCAGGCCATCCTGAACCCCTTCACAAATGCCTCCTGGCACAGCCTCCAGGATGGCAGGTGTTCACTTTGCTGAAAAACAGCCAAACACCGAGGTTTAAAAGAGCACATGAAGCAACATTCATAATTGCTAAAACATTTAGTTCCTGGTTCCACAGCAGAACTCCCTCCCCCATGAGAGTTTCTAACTGCATCGTGAGGTGGCACTGGGGACAGGAGTTGGCACCACTGGGTGCAGAGGAGGAACACTTGAACACGGTTAGTCTCTAAGTCATAGACATAGCTGGGAAGGACAGACATTCTCAAGTGATGACTGTCGCTGTTTATGGGCATTTCTTCTCTTTAGCTTTTGCTTAATTTCATTATTCTTTTTTCTTCTTGTGTTGTGTTGGTGCTGGGGACCAACATGTGGTAGACAAGTAAGTATCCTACCATTGAACTCCACCCCATCCCTCTATGATTCATGGATTCATGCTAGGCAAGTGTTATTCCATTAAATTTTCATAACATCAGCCCCTTCTTCAATGAATACATAATCAGAAGAAAGATATGTAAGCGACGTTTCTTAATCTGTCACACACAGTTTTAGGTCCAAGAAGAAACATACCCTTCATGCAGGGTTCATACTAGCACAAAGACAAAAACGCAGCATAAACGGCCATGCTTGGGGGAGCACCTGGGAGGCAGAGGCAGAGGATCTCAAGTTAGAAGCTAGCTTGGGCCATATAATGAGACCTGCCTCAAAATATCAAAAATGAATTCCAGCCAGGCATTGTAGTGTACACCTTTAATCCTAGCATTCGGCAGGCAGAGGTAGGAGGATCACTGTGAGGCCAGCCTGGGGCTACAGAGTGAGTTCCTGGTCAGCCTGGGCTAGAATGAGACCCTAGCTTGAAAATAACAAAAATACATTCCAGTATGTGTTGAAAGATAGTACAGGTAGGATTGTTTTTGCTAAATCACCTTAGACAGGACTGTCATTTTCTTTTTAAAAAATATTTTTATTGATTTGAGAGAGAAAAAGAAAGTATGGGTTCTCCAGGTCCTCTTGGCCCTGGGAATGAACACCAGATGCAGGTACCCCTTTGTACATCTGGCTTTACATGGATCCTGGGGAATTGAACCCAGGCTGGCAGGCTCTATAAGCATCTTTAATTGCTGAGCCATCTCCTTAGCCTGGGGCTGTGGCTTTCTCATCCTTCATCTCAGGAAGTCATCAAAATGATAAGTTCCTTTCTATACTGAATTAGTTTAAATGAGTCTATTTTAATGTCATTGATAAATATGAAGTTAGTAAGCAAACACAAATATTTGTCTAAGTCTATAAACTATAGTCTTTCCTCTATTTTATTGTTGATACAACTTATATTATTTTACATATGCAGATTTAACGTTCAGTGAGTGGAAAATGAAAAGTGCAATTTCTTTTAAGATATTGGGAAAAAGCTACTGTATAATTTGAATGTTAGTTTTTGTGCATGTGATAGTAATATCCTTTTCAATAAACTGAATATGTGTTTCTGAAGAAAAACATGCTACAGGTTCCATTCTCAATCACCTTGGCATTGAGTCGAGGGGCTCAGTTAACAACCTAAACAATAACCACACACTGTGACCAATGCAAAGAGGCAAATAAATCATGGTAAATGATGGCTGGTGTGATCACCTAAGAAAACCTCCATCGATGTGGACTGGAGTGATGCAAGGACATCACAGAAAGGGGGAATGACTAGACCCGGGGGTTGAAGGAGGCAATGACTACACCGACAGAAGATCCCTCCACAGGAAATGAAAGGATGAGGGCAGGACACTGATTACAGGGTCATGTGGTTGTGGACCAATGACCCGATGCATTGGGAGAGGATGAGAGGAAGACGTCGTGAAGGAAGCAGATGTCTGATAATCTAGATTGCAGATTCCTGAGAGCCAGGGAGAGGAGGTTAGAACTGACCCAGTTGGGCAATTAGAGACATTTTTGATTTCCAAGCAGAGAAAAGAAAGACAGAAATGGTGACATGCCTATAGTCTCAGCTATTTGGAACACTGAGATAAATAGCTTGATCCCAGAAATCCATGAGTTTAAAGCCAGTCTGGGCAACGTAAGAAGACCTTGTTGCTGATGAGACTCAGCTGGCAGATGCACAGAGTTCTCTTATAGTGGCTTGAGGTCCTGGCATGTCCATTCTCTCTCTTCTCTCACTCTCTCTGATTGCAAATAAATAAAAATATTTTTAAAGTGAGAGCAGCACTACTCTGGGTATAAACACAAGTATTTGGAGGGCAATTTGATGGGCACAATGTACCCACTTAGCAAAACAACAGTAGCCGTTTTCCCACTAGGATCAATATGACCTTCCAAGTCACAGGCCTTTGACCAGGCTTTTAGCATCAGACATAGATTTCCTTCTGTGGAGTGGGCTTCAAACCCAATCAGAGAGCAGGCTTATGCCCACCACAGTCATGCCACTATTGCACTAGTGGGCTCAACTTGTCTAGAGGGCTAGTTGTATAGGACACAGGGCTCACTGCTGGTTAAGACTGTAGATTCCCCCCCCACCATAGCCTGCACAGCGCTTTTATTTATATGCACTGTTAAGCCCAGCATGCACACATATACATGTATACATATAAACACATACACACTTGTTTGTGTGCACCAATAAGGCAAGCATGCAGGTGCACACATGCATGCACACAGTTTTTTTTTTATGTTAGTTCCACATAAAACCATAGAATTAAAAGCTGCTGGGAGTTAAGCATGGTGGCATACACCTGTGGAGACAGGAGGATCAAGGTCAACGACGACCTAGTGAGAATGATCAACATACATTTTTAAACTTTTTATGTATACATCATAAACCATTATGATTCCCTGTCTACCCTCCCCCATATCTCTTCCCCTCTCAATTAGTCTGTTTTGTTTCAGTGTCATCATCTTTTCCCCCCATTATGTGTAGGTATTATCAGGCACTGTGAAGTCATGAATATCAAGGCCATTTTGTGTCTGGAAGTTTGCATTGTAAGCAGTCCTACCTTCCTTTGGCTCTTACAATCTTTCCACCACCTCTTCTGCAATAGACCCTGAGTCTCGGGAAGTGTGATGGAGATGTCCCAGTGCTGAACTGTCATTTCTTCTGAGCACTCTGATGTCTTTTGAATTAGTCCAGTGGTCACTGCCATCTGTAAAAGAGAAGCTTCTTTAGCCAAAAGTGATAGTAGTATTATATGAGTATAATCATTTTTTTTAAAAAGCACATAACATTTTTGAAAAGCTGTTGGATATTTTCCCCCAATACAAGCTTTTCCTTTCTGTAATCTAATCTTATGTATGCTCTGCATAGAATTCTATTTTGCTCAGACTCGTCACTTCACGGATATCATTGTTCTAGGTGACGGGCTCCAAAAGTGAGTTTGACTTGTGTGGATACCTGGACACTCTCCTTACTTTCTCACCTTTAAAATCCCTAATGTTTGTATCACTACTATACGGTATTGGCAAAGCCTACCTCATACTTTTATAAATATTTTTAATTACTTATTTGCAAGGACACAGAGAGAGAGAGAGAGAGAGAGAGAGAGAGAGAGAGAGAGAGAGAGACATGTGTGCCAAGGCCTCTTGCTACTGCAAACAAACTCCAGATGCATGCACATTGTGCATCTGGCTTTATGTGGGTAGCCCCAGTACTCAGGCTTTGCAAGCAGGGCCTTTAACTGCTGAGCCATCGGCCCAGCTCCCACCTCACGTTTTTATGTCTGTGACTCATGCCTGAAATTTATTACTTACTTCATAAGAATCAACTCCAAGTAACATATATTTGGTACAGTTTTTTGATATTGAATATATTATTTATTTTATTTGCAAGGAGAGAGAGAAAGAGAGAGAGAGAGAGAGAGAGAGAGAGAGAGAGAGAGAGAGAGAGAGAGAGAGAGAGGTGCCCCTGGCAGCTGTAAAAAAAAAAACTCCAGACACATGTGCCATGTTGTGCATCTGGCTTTACATGGGTACTTGGGAATCAAATCTGGGCCATTAGGCTTTGCAAGTAAGTGCCTTAACCACTGAGAAATCTCTCCAGCCATGTAGAATTAATTTTAGTAAGAAGATCTGCAATTAGCTGAAGAGACTTTTATATATATATACACGCACAAGGCCTCCCTGTAGCCAGGTTGACCTAGAACTTGCGATCCTCCTGCCTTAGCCTCCGAAGTGCTAGAACTCCCGTGTGAGGGAATCATGCCCAGCTGGTAAAGCACTTGTGTGGAGGCCAGAGGACAATGGTGCCTGTCATCCTCTCCCACTCGTCCACCTCATTTCCTTCAGCCAGTGTCTCACTGACCAGGGAACCATTGTTCTTTCAGCTAGACTGGCTGACCTACTGGACCCCAGCACTTTTCCAGCGTCGTTCACTCTCAGCACTGGGGTCACAGGCATGTGTGGCCACACCGGCTCTTTACCTGGGTGCTGGGGCTCCTCTTACCCCAGTCATCTCTTCAGCCCCCTGTTTTACTTTTTAAAACAATGCACTCCAAAGATGATTTATATTTTAAAGAACTGTGTTATTTCGAACAAAGTCTAGAAAACTTGTTTCAAATTGTATTTATAGTCCATGAGACCTATGCAAGGTTGTAAGAGGCCTCCATTTCGACATTAGCATTGTGGAAACTATTTGTTTCAAAATGTGTTTCATTATTCAAGTCCCTCTGAATGAAATGATTTAAAATAGAAAGTCTGTCCTTAATCATCAGGGAAATGCAAATTAAAACTACAATGAGATTCCACCTTACTCCAGTCAGAATGGAAATCATTAAAAAAATCCAACAACATTAGATGCTGGTGAGGATGCAGGGAAAAAGGAACCCTCATTCACTGCTGGTGGGATTGCAAACTGGTACAACCACTATGGAAAGCAGTGTGGAGAACAGAATGGATATAGAGCTACCAGTGGACCCAGCTATATCCCTTTACTAGGCATCTACCCTCAAGATTTCACCTCTCAGCACAGAGACATTTGCTCAACCATGTTTATAGCAGCTCAATTCATAATATTTAAGAATTGGAACCAGTCCAAATGCCCATCACTAGATGAATGGATATCAAGGTTGTGGTACATTTACACTATGGAATTCTACTCAGCTGAAAGGAAAAATGACATAATGAAATTTAAAGAAAAGTGGATGAACTTTGAGCAGATCATACTTAGCCAACTCACATGAGAACAGAAAGACAAAACACCACATACTCTCCCTCATATGTGGTTCCTAATCAGATTTAGCTTAAACTCTAAGCAAACCTGACAGGTGAATTGAGAGACTGTAAAAGGGGAGGAAGGAATGGGAGGGAATGGAAGATGGGGAGACTTTTACAATAAGCTAAATCAATAATGTATTGATAACATAAAATCCTTACTTTCATACAATAAGCTTCTGAGGAAGCTGTGGCCATCGCCTGGTAAGAGGGGTCATGAATGGAATTGGAGGAAGCTTAACCCCATGAAAAATTGCTCAGGCCTGCAACTCCCTGGCCCAGTCATTGGTTCCTTCCCACAATGAGCTGTTGATCAAAGAGACCCACTAGGTCCCCAAAACAAGAGGCTTCTGTCAAAGCTCTTGAATACCCACCCCAGGCCAAAGGTAATATCCTATTGCTGAAGAAACCAGAGTATTGGTCCTGACAGAATGGGAGGAAGTGCCAGGAGCAACAGGCCCCGGCCCCTCAGGAGGTCCTTGGGGCCAGTGTCTGCTGGAGAGGCCAGGAGAATCCTGAGGGTGTGGGGGTTCCCAGGGTGACCATCAATCATCTATTCTTCCTTAACTACGAAACAGATGTGGGGCTTTCCTCTCCTGCTGAATAACAACTTCCCCAGTCTCCCTAAGAGAAGATACCAAAGTGGGGATCTCCACTCTTAGGGACTCCCTCTTGGGCTTGACCCCCGCTGCATTTGAGAAGTAGTGGGAGAGTTTAGAACGCTGTGTCCCTACCTCCCATTGACTAACCCTTCCTGCCTAGGTAGTTCCAGAGCTTTCTAGGCGATGCTACTGCACAGTTCGTGTGGAGAGCAACCCCCTTAGGCTGTGTGCATGATAACCACAGAGGTCACTGCACCCACTTCAGGCTCACTCAGAAAGCTGGAGCATAAAGGTTGGGGGTGACACTCTCTCCCCCTTTCCTAGCCTTCCACATTACCCTCCTGCATCGCTCTTCATCCTGCTTCACTCCACCGCTTCTCCTGCAGTTCAGAGACACAGGAAAAAGTCAGGAACCTGGTTACATTAGAACACGTAAGCTGGGCTGGGGTATAGCTTAGTAGTAAAGCACTTGTAAGGTCCTGGGTGTGACCCATGCACTGACCACCCTTTCAGGAGCCTCACGTCATCTCTGCCATACAATAAGTCAATGAAATTAAACTTTAATTCACCAAGATCCACAAGCTCTGGCAGAATACCCATAATGGCCATGCCCAACACCTCAGTAAGTATGGGATCTCTTTAGAATAGAAGATGGCCACGTCCTTTGTCTAAGGACCTCAACTGTGCGTTGGTTATGCATCCTTTGGAGCAGTCCGTTGCCAAATCTAAAAGAAGTAGAGAAACAGAAGGAAGCACACACTACCCCCCAGAGACACCTATATTACTTGTGTGATCAGAAAGTGGGATGATTCTTGCCGGGCGTGGTGGCGCACGTCTTTAATCCCAGCACTCAGGAGGCAGAGGTAGGAGGATCACCATGAGTTTGAGGCCACCCTGAGATGACATAGTGAATTCCAGGTCAGCCTGGACTAGAGCGAGACCCTACCTCGGAAAAAAAAAAAAAAAAGAAAGTGGGATGATTCTCTTCCACTGAGAGCTGGCTCCCTTGTCTCTGAGAAAAATATTCTACCCTGAGGAAACATAAAGATAAAGAATAGAATTCAGGAGCAGGAGGCACACAAGCACTTGGTCAACTCTTACTTAACTGTATGTCAAACAGTAGAAACCAAACTGTGTGTATGGTGTGTGGTTTGGATGGAAGCCGACAGGCCGCTGAGAGCGTGAGTCATTTGTTACTCTCGGGATGTCTCACTAGAGAACAGGCACTAAGCAATAGAGGTTGGAAATCAGACAGCAAAAGACCCTGTGTCTAAAATTTCTTGACTTCCAAGTTATTCTTTCTGTGTTTACATCCTCAGGGGAGGGAGGTCACCAGAAGATGGATTTTGTGACTTTTAAGCATATGGCTTAGCAACTCTCTGTAAGGAACCAGGGTCACCTTTTCCTGGTAGCTAGTTTAAAATATTTCCATATTAAATGCAACCAGTATGTGATTCCAGACTGCTATTAAATTTTTGGTCCAGGGTTCTAGGCCTGAAAGGCTAAGGTCATTGAAAATGACATGAAAATAGGGGACATGTAGTTATGTTGCTAACTTGCCTGGAAGCACTCAAGACAAGCAATTGCCTAATTTCTTCGAGTGAGAAAGGTTACCAGGTGAGTCTGTATTCTGATCTAAGACCAGTGATGCTGAGTTATTGACATGACCCAGCCCAGGATGAGAAGCAAGCAGGGAGGCAATTACTACAAACACATTAAACTACCTAAGAAGCAGCTCCAGCCAAGAAAGTCATTTTTAGATAGTCTCATGGCAAAATAACTTGAGGTTATTCTATTCTTAGAAGTTTGGAAGGAATCTGTTGACACATGGCTCTAACAAATTACAAACACCCCCCAAATGTTTGTTAGGAAAACATACTGCCAACTGTGAAATGTGTGGCTCATTACTATTTGGGAAATGCTCCTCCAATAATGAAGTGATAATCAGAGATGCTTTGAAAGTCTGGCTACTTTATGAACACTGTTTACTGGCTAAGATGGCCTCGACCGCTTTATATTTACTTTGATGATAATGTGGGCCTATAATATCTCTTAAACCCTAACCGTGTGACCTGGATTAGGTCAAGGGTGCTGTGTGAATTAATTCATCATTATTTTCATTGGTGATGATGAGGAAATAGGTTCCAAGGGCTTCAGTGACTTAGCCAATCAAGGCCATTGGGACAGGCTGTGGATTTCAGTTCCAGGTCTGCCTGTTTTGTATAATTTGCTCTTACTTTATAGAAAGTCATCAGCAAAACCATGTGGTAGCTCCTACCTATAACCCCAGCACTCTCGAGCCTGAAGCAAGAGGATTGCTATGAAATTGAGGCCAGCATGGGCTGCATAGTGAAACCATGTCTTAAAGAAAACAAGCCAGGGCTGGGGAGATGGCTCAATGATTAAAGGTGCTTCCTAGCAAAGCCAGCTGGCCAGGGGTTCAAGTGCCAAACCATCCATATAAGCTAGATTCAAATAATGGCACAAATGTCTGATGTTTGATGGCAGAGGCAAGAGGCTCTGGAGTGTGCCCCCCACACACATAATAAATGAATAAATATTAGAAAAAAAACCACAACAACCCTCCAGGCTTGATGGCACATGCCTTTAATCCCAGCACTCGGGAGGCAGAGGAAGGAGGATCGATATGAGTTTGAGAGCAGCCTGGGACTATAGAGTGAATTCCAAGGCAGCTTGGACTAGAGTGAGACCCTACCTAAAAAAACAAGCAAGCAAGCAACCAAAAACCCCAATTTAGACTAAAAAAAAAGGAGATGGAGGAGGAAGAGAATGTAGAGGAAGAGGAAGAGGACAAAAACACATCAGAAAGATAGCAAAATGCAATCTAGCTAAACTAGAAGTTAGAAAATGTGAACAGACCAGTGGGTTTTTGTTGTGACTATTTTGTTGTGACTGGCTGGCCTCAAATTCACATTGACCCTCCTGCCTTGGCCTCCCTAGTGTTGGGATTAAAGGCATGTGCCACCACACCCCAGAAATAAATAAAAAAAATATATATTTTTTTGGTTTTTCGAGGTAGGGTCTCACTCTATTCCAGGCTGACCTGGAATTCACTATGTAGTCTCAGGGTGGCCTCGAACTCATGGTGATCATCCTATCTCTGCCTCCTGAGTGCTGGTATTAAAGGCGTGCACCACCACGCCCGGCTAATAAAATATAATTTAAAAGAAAATGAAAAGCAATTAACATGCTTGAAAAAAATTGCAGTGCAAATATCTGATGAAGAACTTGTGTCAAGAATATATTTTAAAATTTCCAACTCATCAAGAAAGCAATATCCCAATAAAACATTGGCAAATGATTTGAAGTATTTTACATGAGATGTGGATGGCCAATAAGACCTTTAAAAAAGAACCCGTTAGCATCATTTGTCATAGGGAAATGCAAATGGAAACCATAATGAGAATACTACATACCCACTAGAATAGCTGAAATTAGAAAGACTAAAAATAGACTGGGGAGATGGCTCAGTGGTTAAAGGCACTTGCTTGGAACGCCTGATGGCCTGGGTTTGATTCACCTCTACCCACATAAAGCCAGATGCACAAAGTGGCTCAGATGTCTGGAGTTTGTTTTCAGTGGCACTAGGCCCTAGTGTGCCCATACTCGTTCTCGTTCTCGTTCTCTCTCTCTCTCTCTCTCTCTCTCTCTCTCTCTCTCTCTCTGCCTGCATATCAATCAATCAATCAAATATTTTTTAAAAGACTGGAAATATCTGGTTATAGCAGGGACATAGAGCAACTAGAATTCTCATGCATTGATGATAAGAATGTGAAGCAGTACAACCACTATGACAAACGCACAATTTTATTATTCTTTTATTTTTTATTTTAAAATTTGTTTGCAAACACAGAGAGAGACATAGACAGAGAGAGGGGAGACAAATGGTCATGCTAGAGCCTCTTACCACTGCAAATGAACTCCAGATGTACAGGACATTTTATGCATCTTGTTTTATGTGGGCATTGAGGAATAGAACCTGGGCTGGCAGGCTTGGCAAGCAAAAACCTTTAATGGCTGAGCCATTTCCCAAGCCCTTTTTAAATAATTTTTGAGGCAGGGTCTCACTGTAGCCCAGGCTGACCTGGAACTCACTAACCCAGACTGGCCTCCTACTTCAGTGATTCTCCTACTTCAGCTTCCTAAGTGCTGGGATTAAAGGTGTACAGCCCCACACCTGGCTATTATTCTTTGAGTCATCATATAAAACAATAGGTGTCATATTTTCCTTTTTTTTAAATTTATTTTATTTAGGTGTCATATTTTCATACATATTTATCATTATTCTTTGCTCATTTTCACCCCACATCTTCTTCCTCCCTTCAAATACCCCCTTCTGCTTTCATGATTCTGCATATGAGAACATGAACTATTGTATCTTTCTTCCCTTCCATTAGTCTCTCTTGTTCCTGCTCCTGTAGACCTTTAGACTTATTCCCCACTCACAGTTCCCCTTATATAATTTTAATATTTTATTTATTTATTGCAAACAGAGAAAGAGAAAGAGAGAGAGAGAGAGAGAGAGAGAGAGAGAGAGAGAGAGAGAGAGAGAGAGAGAGAGCGCACACCAGGGCCTCCATCCACTCCAAACAAACTCCAGATGTATGCGCCACTTTGTGCACCCGGCTTTATGTGGGTGCTGGGGAATTGAGCCCTGGTCATTAGGCTTTGTAGGCAAAACCTGCAATGAGCCATCTCTCCAGCTCTCCCCTTATATTATTAATGTTACATATATGTGTATATGTAAATCTGGATTCTGCATGAGAGAAAACATGCAATGTTTCTCTTTCTGAGTATGGCTTATTTTGCTTAATGTGATGATCCATAAATTGTCCTGAAAATGACAATTTCTTTCTTTATGGCTGAATAAAAACCCATTGTGATTATGTATCCCATGTCCTTTATCCATTCATCTGCTGGTGGACATCTAAGCTGGTTCCATATCTTGGCTATTGTAACTCATTCAGCAGTAGGCATGGTGAGCAAGTATCTCTATGTGCCAACTTGGAGACCTTAGGGTAGACATATCCCTGATGACGGTAAAGCCAGACCATCTAACAGTTCTGTGGTTTTTAAACAAAATCTTTATTATCCAAAATTAGATATACTGTATGAGCAAATATTGTGTTGGCATCCCATTTCCCTCCTCCCTGTCCACAATCCACTGGGCATTCTCCTTGGTGGGCATACTGGATCAATCCTTGGGGTAGATTATGGAGAGCACAGGAGGCAGCCCCATGTGCCCCCCCTTTGTGTGCTGTTGCTGAGGGGGGGCATGTCTCTGGATATTCTTCCCCACCATGCCTCTTACATTATTTCTGCCCCCTCTTCTGCTTAGTTCCCTGAGTCATGGTGGTGAGTTTTAAGTTTGTTTTGTTGTTGAGGTCTTAGGGGCCTTTGTGCTTCTACTTTAAGTTGTGTTGGAAGTCATTGGTGTCTGTCTTACTGACTTGTCCTGGGTTGACTGATTGGCTGTGGTTATAGGTCTCTTGCTTATCCTCTCTCTCTCTCTCTCTCTCTCTCTCTCTCTCTCTCTCTCTCAAGGGTTTCACTTGGGGCCTACATGATAGGCCTGGGGTGATCCTGCGACCGGCCTAATTCTGTGTTTTTAAAGAAACATTTTCTTTACCATTTATTTGCAAGGGTGTGAGAGAGAGAGAGAATATGAATGAGAATAGGTGTGCCAGGACCTCCTACCCCTGCAAACAAACTTTGGGCATCTGGCTTTACACGGGTACTGGGGAACCAAACCAGGCCATCAGGCTTTTAAGCAAGCACCTTTAGTTTCTGAGCCATCTCTCCAGCCCCTATGTTAGATTTATTTTATTTTATTTTATTTTTTTCATTGTCCATAATGAGCCACATTATTCAGTGGACAAACAATGAGTTGCTATCCCCAATCCCCCGATGCCCCCCTCCCCCACATGTTAGTTTTTAAAGTTATTAAATTATTACATTAATTCAGGGAAAAGGAAATGGAAGTACAGAGAGCTTCTGCCATGTAGAAGGCAAGAGAGGGTAGGGGGCCCACATAGGAGCAGGGATCATGGGTGTCCACCATCATCCCCTCTCCCATCTCCAAGACCTGGAAGCTTAGAGAGGACAGTCAGCAAAACAGAGCCCCGTGGTAGTTTCCAGAGGAAACTTCATACTGATTTAGATAGTGGCCATTCCATTTTCATTCCCAGCAACAGTGTCTACTTGTTCTTTCTTTCCCCCACAACTTTGTTTGTTTCCTTGATAGCACACATTCTGCCGGGAGAGACACAGAACCTTAATGCGGTTTTATTTTGCATTTCCCTTGTGGCTAGCGATATTGAACATTTTTTCAAATATTTATTGGTCTTCCGCATATCTTCCTCGAGACCTGTCTGTTTAATTAATTTGTCTATTCATTGATTGGATGATTGGAGGGGTGTTGATGCTTAATTTTTGGAGTTTAGGCAGTTTCTTATGAAGTTATATACTAATGATATGATCAAGTAATTCTAGATCTTTATCTAAAAGAAATGAAAACACATCCATGCAAAGTTTGTACACAAATGTTTTATTCGTATTTGGCCAGCTTTATTTATTTATTTTAAAATATTTTATTTATTTATTTGAGAGAGAGAGAGAGAGAGAGAGAGAGAGAGAGAGAGAGAGAGAGAGAGAGAGAGAGAATGGGCACGCCAGGGCCTCCAGCCACTGCAAATGAACTCCAGACACATGCGCCCTCTTGTGTATCTGGCTTTACATGGGCACTGGGGAATCAGGAATCGAACTCAGGTCCTTCTGCATTGCAGGCAAGCGCCTTAACCGCTAAGCCATCTCTTCAGCCCAGGCCAGCTTTATTTATAGATAAGAATCCCAACTTAGAAATAACCCATATGGCCATCAACTAGTAAATTAATAAGGCAGTGTGATAGATCCTTAGAATAGAATATTACTCATAAAGGAGTCAGCTACTGAGCCACACAGCATAAATCCCACAGTCGTTATGCTGAATGAGACACCAGACATAAAGGAAAGCACGTCGTTCTTCAAGGGTTCCGTTTATAAGAACTTGTAGAAAAGGCATATACAAGTATAGTCATTATAATCTGTGCCATCTACTTTTTCAACTGGATTTTTCTCATTGGAAGAGAACGCTTTCTTTCTCTTTCCTACCCCACTGGTTAAAAGGCACACCATGCTGAAGCCACCACATGCTTGGGCTGCAGGTCACTGAGAAATCAAGCTAGAGCTGAGCTGGAAGCCTCCTTCCTGTTGACTAGCTGCGAGGATGCTGGAAAGACCCATGTAACGTGTTAGGGGAGAAAAGTTATCAACATCTTAACCAGCAGTGGACCCTATAAGCCTTACGACTGGACAGCCAGGCCAAACATGCCAACTGGTGCAATGATGGTGTTGCAGTCAGCTTTCTAGCTGCTGCGTAGAAAGAACCCAAGTAAAAGCGGCTTGTAGAGGAATGGGTTTATTAGGCTTACGGACTCGAGGGGCGACTCCATCCTGGCAGGGAAAACGATGGCATGAGCAGAGGGCTGGACATCACCTCCGCCACAGCACTGCAAACAGCGGCAGGAAGGTGTGCCAAATACTGGCAAGGGGAAGATGGCTTATAACCCCAAAAGCCCACCCCCAACAACACAGCTCTAGTGAGGTTCTAATTCCCGAATTGCCATCAGCTGAGGATCGATCTATCAGAACACATTCATTTGTTTGTGGGGGACACCTGGATCAAACCATGACAGATGGTGTGTCTGTTATGGTCTCTGATTCAGGCCTGATTCCTGGGCAGGAATCCATGCCTGGTACTGAAAACCTAATCAAAAGCCTATGGTTGGGGAAGTCTGAAGCCCTAGTGGACAAACTACTACTGTTGTTGTCCGGCTAAATAGATTTATTTTGGTCATCAAACTGCCCTCTAGTTATGTCTATGCCCATATGTTCATGCCACTCTCATTTTTGGTCAGAGACGCTTGCTTCTCATTTTAGATGGCAGTGACCACTGACTGGGAAGACTCAAAACTCAGCCAAGTGCTGAGAAGAAGGATGGTGGAATGTTCAGCAAGGCTCAGGAACCACTGTGGAAGAGGTGGCAGAAAGAATGTAAGAGCCAAAGAAAGGGAAGGAGTGCTTTGCAATGCAGTCTTCCAGACACAAAGTGGCCTAGATATTCATGGCCTCATAGTGGTTACATATGACCTGCACAATACGAGGAGGGAAATGCTAACATCAAAATAGATCTTACGGGTTGGAGAGATGGCTCAATGGTTAAGGCACTTGCCTCCAGTGCCTAAGGCCCCCGGTTCAATTCCCCAGGACCCACATAAGCCAGACCCACAAGGTGGTGGCCCTGGTGTTCTCTCTCTCTCTTTCTCTCTCTCTCTATTTGAAAATGAATAAACAAAATATTATTTAAAAATAGATCTTACCTAGGGAAAAAATGAATAAAAAAATACCAGAGATACTAGTTGGAAAGAAGAAGGGATTCAGTGGAAAGGGGATTTGGGGGGAGGAAAGGGGAAGGTGGGGGAGGGGACTATGATCATGGTATATTATCTGTATGTATGGACGTTGTCAATAAAAGCTAGACAGAGCTGGGTGTGGGAGCGTACACCTTTAGTCCCAGTACTTGTGGGGCAGAGGTAGGAAGATCAGTGTGAGTTCAAGGCTACCCTGAGACTACATAGAGAATTCCAGGTCAGCCTGGGCTACAGTCAGACCCTACCTCAAAAAACAAAACAAACAAAAAAAGTTAGAAAAAAAGGGCATACCAGTTGCCTATAGCCAGTGATGAGAAATGAATTACTGGAAAGAATAGGACGAAAGAAACTTCTGGAAATGGTAGCCATGTTCTGTCTTTTCTTTTTCTTTTCTGGTGCTGGAGAATGAACTCAGAATTTTGGACATGCTAAGCACACATGTGGTGGCCCACCCCGCCCTGTTCTAGGTCCTAACTGTGATAGTAGTTAAATATAAATAAATTGGTCAAATTCATCAAAAGATAGGAAAGCATAATGGAATAGGGACTAGAAAGGATAGTTTCTGGAACTATGTCCTTAAACAGGCAAAAGGGGGTCTGGAGAGATTGTTCAGTGGTTAAGGTGCTTTCCTACAAAACCAAACAATCTGAGTTGGATTCCCCAGTACCCACGTAGAATCAGGTGCACAAAGTGGTGCATGCATCTGGAATTCACTTGCAGTGGCTAAAGGCCCTGGCACAGCCATTCCCTCTCTATCTCTCTCTGCTTGCAAATAAATAAAAATATTTTTTTTAATAAAACAGGCGCAAGAGGGGATGAGAGTAAGGGGCAGGTAAAGCATAATTTGAGAAATGAGACAGGAAGGCCCCTCAATCAGACCTGAAAATGGCATGTATGTTGTGGTTCTGAAGGCTCCTAGTGCAGCTGTGCCTGGACATCTCCCTGATGCGAGCAATTTGTACATAAAGAAGCCCTTCTTCCCAGCTAAACATCTGGGAACCATGTTTTTTTTTTAAAATGCTTATTTATTTATTTATTTATTTATGTATTTATTTATTTATTTATTTATTGGAGAGAGAGGAGAGGGAGGGAGGGAGAGTATAAGTATGCCAGGGCCTTTTTGCCACTGAAAGTGAACTCCAGATGCATGTACCACTTGGTGCATCTGGCTTTATGTGGGTACTGGGGAATCAAACCCTGGCCAGCAAGCATCTGTAACAGCTGAGCCATCTTTCCAGCCTGTCTGTGAATGACTTTTGCTGTGGACTGTCTCCTCCCTGTGACCTTGGGTCTCTACTCCTATGGCCAATTCTCTAGATATTGCCCATCCTCTTCTTCAGTTTACAGGGCACGACTTTCCCTTAAAAGTAACAAAGGAGGAGCTGGGCATGGTGGCCCACACCTTTAATCCCAGCACTCGGTAGGCATAGGTAGTAGGATCACTGTGAGTTCAAGTCCATTCTCCTGAGAATATACAGTGAATCCAGGTCAGCCTGGGCTAGAGTTAGAACCTACCTTGGAAAAGGGAAAAAAAGTAACATAGATATTTCTTTTTCTCCTGATTTTAGCATTTTCATACTTGATGGATATTGAATTATTCTCCCAGACAGTTTCTGGTAGGATGAATCCAAGTGAGCTTATTTTAGGTCCCTCCCTTGTTTTTCCTGTGGTATTTTCACTTATGCCAGTTGGGCTGAGGAACAAGGCATGATGGTGAGTGGCAGCTATGGGAGCAGCAGGCTGTGTTCCTAACCAGGGGGAAGTCAGGGAGCAGTCCTGTGGAGTCCACAAAACCACAAAGTTTAAAAAAAATTGTAAATAAAGCTACTTTAAAAAATAAGGGTTACATGGGCTGGAGAAATGGCTCAGCAGTTAAGGCACTTGCCTCCAATGCCTAAGCCCCCCCCCCCCCCCCCCC
>PVHP010009783.1:0-16647 GCA_004024765.1 Zapus hudsonius | reverse complement strand
AAAACAAAGCCAAGGTAGATATTGTAGGATGAAGCCACCGGCGTTATCCCCTGGTTGTCAGGAACATGAACATTATGAAATGCTGACCTGGGAAGTGTTCCAAGTTTGTGTTTGTAACTTCCAAGGATGGAACTGAAGTGAGCGCTTCTCCAATGACCTCCACATCCCCAGCCCCTCACTTTCCCTTTGAAAGGTTTGAAAACATCATTGAAAAGGCCCCAAAGATGGTGTTGTAAAGGACTTTCCTGAAGAGCTAACCTGGGATATTTTGGGCATGAAGTTTAAAGAAAAACAGTTCTGTGAAGGCTCTGGAAGTGTGAAGAGATTGGTATAAAGGCCCTGGTATTGCATAGCCTAGGATGTGCCCCCTGGGAAGGGCAGCTGGCTGGGCTCTGCCCTTGAGCTTTATTTTATTATACAGGAAATGTCCATGTGTCCAGAATGGAGACACTGGACTGGCAGAATTTCCATAGATTCTATACTTTCAGAGTTTCTACCCATCAAAGCTAAAGGAACAAGGCTCCATAAACAGGGCTCCATAGCTCTCTGCCCACAGCTGCAGAATTTAGCTTTCAACTTCCAATGGAAATTAGAGATTAAATGTAGCTCACTGGTGCACAAGGAACTTTTGGCAGGATTTGGAGATACCCTGGGTAACAGGCAGTACACAGTGGCCTGTGAGAATCCAATGGTAGAAGCAAGCTGCATTCATGCACTATAGGATATGCAGGACTGTCCCCCTCAACAAATAAGTCTTGCCTCCCCAAATGTCAAGCTTAAAAATGTTATAAGACTGGTTTTTAAATATTTAATTTATTTATTTGCAAGCAGAGAGAGAGAGAGAGAGAGAGAGAGAGAGGTGAACAGAGAGAACAGGCATGCCAAGGCCTTTAGCCACTGTACACGAACTCTACTTGCTTACACCACTTTGTGCATCTGGCTTTATGTAGGTCCTGGGGAATTGAACCCGGGTCATTAAGCTTTGCAGGCAAGTTCCATAATTGCTGAACCATCTCTCCAGCCCCAAACATTGGTTTTTTACCACTTCTCAGTCTTTTGGCCAAGATTAAGTGTAAAACACTTGGGAAGACTTCTTGAGGTGGGAAATCGTGCAGACTTCTCAAGTACTCAAGTGACAACTCTTGCTCCTGTGGACGTGACAATTTATGCGATCTACCCCACACCTCCTCACCCTCCTGGGTTCATCTCAGATGCCATCACTTCCTATGTGACCTTCCCTCCTTACATTGGCATTGGTGGTGCAGTTAAGTTGTGTCCTGACCTTACTGTGTGTCACTGCCATTTTGGAACTTGTCTCACTTCCCTCTACATGACAGAATGACTCAAGGGTCCCTGGGCTTGACATTCTCTGGCAAAACACCCACTACCCTCCCCCACCCTTGGTTGAGTAAGTTGAAGTCAATTCATTTTCATAGCCTGCTCAGTTTATATCCAGCAATGGAATGAGTCAGTCGACAATGATGTTTACTTTTAGTCTCCTGGTCTGTCATTTTCAATTTTCTTCCTGGGCATTTCAGGGAATTCAGGGAACTTGGATGATCCCAGGCCATTTGCAGCACCCACATTGAAATTTTCTGGAAAACAAGTCAAGAACTCTAGTGATGTCAGAGTCTACTGTAAATGCTGGAAAGAGGATATGCTGAGCTTGGGAAGAAGTGAGAAGAAAACCAGCCTGGCCTTGATGTCCACATCTGCATTCCTGGAAAGTGTAGGTATGTCACATAAGGTGGCCAAGGGGAATCAGGCTCACAGGAACTAGAGATGCTCATCAGTTATCTTGTAGTGGAGAGATTATCCTGTTTTATCCACGCGGGTCCAGTGAAATCACAAGGGAATTTACATATAGAAAAGGGAGTCAAAAGAGCCAGTGTTAAGCTGGGCAAGGTGCTCACGCCTTTAGGCCCAATACTTGGGAGGCAGAGGTAGCAGGATCACCATGAGTTCAAGGCCAGCCTGAGACTACATAGTGAATTCCAGATCAGCCTGGGCTAGAATGAGACCCTACCACAAACAAACAAACAAAAGAGCTAGTGTTTGAGTGACAAGAAAAAGACTAGGCCAGCAAGGGCTGGATTAAAGGGGCGCCATCACACCTGGCTCCAAGTAAATTGTTACAGCGGTGTTCTTTTGAAAGGATGCTAAACTGTTATCCTGTCACAATTTGACCTTCGTATTTATGATGCATGAGATATGAGATTCATCTACCTCAACGTTCAAGGTCATTGTTCTAACTAATGTTTGACGCAATCTCTGACTTTTAGGAGTTTGAGAATATTAATTTATCCTTTAGGTTACTGTAATCAAAGTATCTAAAGAAAAAAAAAGTATCTAAAGTGAGAAGTTGTTTGGCTAACAAGGGCAGAATAAAGTTGCATTATAAATTGCTAAATTTCCCAAGTGGCTCTGAATCTCTTTCAAGATAACAGTGCCATATTCTAGCACTGCGTCTTGGAGGGCATCTGATGTTGAACTCTGGCTTCTACATACATGTGCACACTCACCTACACACATGTGTGTACCTACACACATGCAAACACTCATATGCACCAACACTGCAAAGAGAGAGAAAGAAAGAAAACAAATAAAATATTCCTTGCTTGGTACAGAGCTTCTCAGTCTGTCTGACTAATTCCTTCTCTGTCCTAAAGCCCCGACTCAATAGAAATTCTCTCCTCAGCGACACAGCAAGGAAGCTTAATAGGCAGAGTCCTGTGCTCTAGTGATTCCTTATTAACACCTTTTTATGAAATATCTTCTCTTTGTCCTTGATTTTGTTCCAGAAAAGTGAATTATGCATTTCCCTGTGTAAACACATATGCTTCCCAGAAGCCCCCCATTTATCTGACATGTTTTATTAAGCACACCAGCTGTTCCTGCAGCAAGTTTTAAGTCTCACAGTTTCTGACAACCGAGCAACTGGAGAAAAACAGACCTTCAAGGAAATGTACACACTCTGTGCCTCTCTGAATTCAATTTCTTTTCAGAGAGTTAATCTACAGAGGCTGGGAACTGCACAGCTCTCTCCCCAAAGGTCAAGTGCTACCTAGGTTCTGCTTGTTTGTTTGTTGACCCCTGGTCAGCTTCAAGCTTATGATGATCCTGCCTCTACCTCCCCAGGGCTGGCACTGCAGGTGTTTGTTACCACTCCCAGCTCCATTCATTTCCTCATAAACTTTCCCGACTTCCTCCTCCTCCCCAGTGCCCTCCTTCAACCCACAAGTCATTGAAAGAAAAAATGAGTTTACATTCTGTATTAAGTCAGGCTTCCCAGGATGTGAACACAGGCCAAGGTAATTAGTCATTAGCCTTTATGTGCTGCTAATTACCCCTAGTGAGTGTTACAGCAATTTATTTTGTGGGTTGGAGAGACCGTTTGCTTCCATTTCCTATCATATCCTGGTTATAGACCAGTCTAGGGGGTGCTGTAGGTCCGAAGTGGCATTTAACTTTCAGCAGAAGATATTTCTTCTTCCACTTCGACATTTTCATCCTAAAACAGCCTGCTTGTCAAAACTCTTAGCTGTTGTGGTGCTAGCCTGGCATGATACACAGCACAGCGGAGAGCTGGTGTGTGACATCTCAGTTCACGGTCACACACACCTACAATGCAGACGTGTCTCCCCCCCCCCCAGTCTGGAGACACACTTCTTGTTGAGCCTCTGCTGTATCAGTTTGTTGGAACAGATGGCTGTTGCTTTTGCTGATATGTTGTGACAAGCAGCAGTGATTCCTAATCACAGCACTAAGAGCTGTTGGTATCTATTCTGGCAATTTATATTGACAATTTTTCACATGCATATATTGTATTTTCATCATAATCCCCTCCAGCTATATCTTCTCTTGTCCCCCATAGCCCCTTCTACTGACCACTTTCTTTCCGACTAGTCCTTCTATTTTGATGAGCTATTGGGGGAGGGGTGGTTATTATTTTATTTTATTGCCCTCCTCTTCATCCTTGATGGAATGTTGATGGACCCAATATTGTGCATATCTCGGGTGAAGACATGAATCCCATGGCTAATTTATATACATAAGACAATGTTCCAAAGCACTTCTTCCCATCCTCTGGCTCTTACATTCTTTCTGCCACCTTTTCCACAAGGTTCCCTGAGACACAGAGGTTGTAGTAGAGATGTCTCGTTTGGCTCTGAGCACTCAACATTACTTAATGTCGGCACTTTGACAGGTTTCAGGTCTCCCAGGAGTTACTGCCTACTGCAAAGAGAAGCTTCTCTGATCAGAGCTGAGAGTAGCACTAGTCTAAAAGCATCAACATTTAGAGGGCAATGTGATGGATACAACACCCATCCACTTACTCAAACGACAGAAGTAGCTTCCCTCTTGGGTCCTACCATCTTCCCAGCCATTAACTGCTGACCAGTTTTGAGTAGCAGGCATAAACTCCCCTCTGTAGAGTGGGCCTCAAATCCAATCAGAGAGCATTTGGTTAACCCCATAACAGGATGCCACTATTGCACCAGGCACGTCTTGCCTGGCTGGCCAGTTATGGAGCTCATAGGGTCCACTGCTGGGTGAGACTGCTGAGGATTTTTCTCCCCAGCAGCCTACATAGCACTTTTCAGCACTATGAAAATTAGCCAATAGGGAGGAGGTGTCCAGTTCAGTGTCTCAACCAATGTGGTGTCTTCAAGAGCAGAGTCTTACCATCTAGTTTGGGTGAACAACCAAGAGCATTGGAAATAGCCTATACTATGCTATTCTTTTTCTATGTCACCTATTAAATCATTTTTCTGATGGAGAACAGGAGAGAGAGAAAGAGAAAGAAAAGAGAGAGATTATGACTTGATAATCTTAGGGAGAATGAGAGTCTTTGAGCAAAGGGTTTTTTCTCTTTTCCTCATGCCATTTACTTACTGTGGTTCTAAAGATTGAGCTTGAGCCTTGTATGCTGTCAAGCAAGTATGAACTATATACTCAGTCCACTTTTTCTTTCTCTCTTTGTCTCTTTTTCTTCCTTTTCTTTTTGAGACAGTGTCTTATATAGCCTGATCTGGTTTCAAACCCAATATGAAGCTGAAGGTGACCTTGACATTCTGTTCCACCTCCTCCTCCCTAATCCTGGGATTTCAGGTGTGCATGATGATGCCTGGCTGTCTTCATGCTCCGAGATCTCATTTGCATAGTGTCATCTGTACTGAAACTTAAAACTCTCCTAGGCCTAATGTTTTGAAACTAAGTGCCTACCTGGGCAATGTCTTTAGGAGGTGATGACTCACCTGGACCTGAAGCTTCCATCAGTTATAATCAGCCTTTCCCATCCTTCACACATTTCATGGCATCGTGGTGACTCCTTTTAGCTTTTATCACATGGTGCACCCAAAAGTGTTCCAATTCACTTTAACCTGGGTTTATTTTTCTATAAAGCCAGGGGTGGACCAGGGGAGGTGTGTTGTGAATTTCCTCATATCCTAAACCCATGTGGCTGTCCTGGGTCACGCATACCATCCAGGCATCTCTGGTTCCTCCACTCAAACATATGAAATCAGCAGCGAATTTCATCATCTGATTGGGTATCAGAGGATGGTTTCAGAATTAGGGGTTCTGGAAAATGGGATCAAAGTAGGCTTAGAAAGTCCAGCGCACTTCCAAAAGACAAATGGTACCAGTCTCACAAAGCCCACTGTGATGGCATAAGGATGGCTCATGCCCAGGACCCCTGTGGTGCCCTTGCTCCTGGCCATATTTGCTTGCTGTCATGGTTTGATCCAGGTGTCCCCCACAAACAAATGAATATGTTCTGATGGATAGATCCTCAGCTGATGGCAATTTGGGTTTTACACCCTTGCTAGAGCTGTGTTGTTGGGGACAGGTTTATGGGGTTATAAACCAGCTTCCCCTTGCCAGAGTTTGGCACACCTTCCTGCCGCTGTTTGCAGTGCTGTGGCAGAGGTGATGTCCACCCCTCTGCTCATCCTATTGTTTTCCCTGCCAGGATGGAGTCTCCCCTCGAGTCCGTAAGCCTAATAAACCTCCACAAGCTGCTTTTGTTTGGGTTCTTTCTGTGCAGCAACTAGAAAGCTGACCGCAACACTTGCTTTTGGGAGACAGTGTAAAATGACTTCGCTCCATTAGTGACAGTCAAATACCTTATGAGCTGGCCAATATCTACTGAATTCCCAAAGTGAAATGGGGATTCGGAATCAGTGGAGCGAGAGGAAACCATGGTGATGTATTGCCCTGAAAGCTCTATTTCCAGAAATAAGGAAGGAACACTCTCCAGGCTCAGTGGTGGCCTGTCTCACGACAGTCATTCCATGACATCTATGACACTCCTTATTAGCATCTGGGATGCAGGAATCGCACCTGGAATTCAGAAGTGCATCAGTGTAAAAGGGTAATGTTGTCAAATATTCATACTCCAGGCCTGTCACTTACTATGTGACCTTGGAGGGCCTATTTACACTTGGCTTATTCGTCTATATGGTGAGGAAAACAACAGTTTTCTGCCAGGATGGGTGTGAGGATCAAATGAAATACTCAGTTCTGCTCCCTTAGCCTTGCCAGCTTCGGCAGCTCGCTAGAACATGACAACGCAAAACGCGGACAGGCAGACAGACAACCACAAACAGTAAGCCGCATTTCTTGAGTCTTACTTTGCTGAGGACTTCACATGTTGGTATCTGATCTTCACAAGAACTTTACATTCTGTTAGACTCGTTGACAAATAAAGCCACAGAGGATTTACAGAGAAGGAAATCGGTTTACCCTCCTCTCATAGTTATTCTGGCACTAATGAGATTTTAATCCTAGTTTTGAACCTCATATTCTTAGGCATACTTTGTCTATACACTCTCCATGACCAGTGTGATGCTGAATGCCACGTGTCAGGCTTCTAGAAGAAAATGAACACTCATGAGGGCTGAGTCTGTGGTAGATCTCTTAATAAACTCAAATGAAAATGAGGAAGAGGGAATTTTCTTATGGGCCAGGGAGATGGCTCAGTGGGGAAAGGGTTTGCTGAGTTTGGTTCCCAGGAGCCCACATATGCCAGGTGTGGTGGTGCATCCCTGCACCCCAGCACTGGGGAGGTGGAGACTAGCAAATCCCGAGTGTTTACAGCTAGCTCATCTACGTTCAGTGAGAGACCTTGTCTCCAAAATAAGATGGAGAACTGGACGCACTCAGGTCGCTGTGAGCTTCAGATTTCTAGTTGGGGGTAGACATAGAGTCCCAACTGAAGGAGGCTCCACAGCAGAAGTCGGTGAGCACATGGAGATGGCCAGCAACAATGACCTTTTGAAACTCTGAATGTTGCAAAAAGGCCCACACTGCACTATCTGAGATGATATGAAACCCCTGTGCCTTAGTGCAAGAGAAAGGGTAAAACTAGTGAAAATGGGTAAAACAGTGTTTTCCCTTGTGCTTTATCCGCTCCGTCTGCTCCCATTGTTCCGCTGCTCTGCCTGCTGGCAGGAAGGTCCTTAGAACTCAGGTCCAGGTGAATAATGGAATCACACTAACCAAGGATGTGAAAGACCTTTATGAAAACATTAAAACACTTAAGAAAGAATTTGAGGAGGACGCGAGAAGACGGAAAGGCCTCCCATGCTCCTGGGTAGGGAGATTTAATACTGTGAAAATGGAAATTCTACCAAAGGCAATAACAGACTCAATGCAATACCAGCAGCATTTACATATGTACCCACGCACATATGAACATGCATACACACATGCATGAAAAGAATTTTCTTAAATGGGAATTTATAACCAAAGCACAGCTAAAAAAAAAAAATTCCAAACGAAGTGAAAATACATTCCCTACTAGGTGTTGGGAGCAGCAGCGTCTACACGGCACCAATGACAAATCTGAAAAGATCGCTAGAGCAACGATGAACAGAAGCGGGCCTCATACGATTAGCCATCATCATTTCCTTGAAAGATTTGTTTGCAGAGGTTCTTTTTTTTTTTCTTTTTCTTCTTCTTCTTTTTTTTTTTTTTTGGTTTTTCGAGGTAGGGTCTCGTTCTAGCCCAGGCTGGCCTGGAATTCACTATGTAGTCTCAGGGTGGCCTTGAACTCACGGCAATCCTCCTACCTGTGCCTCCTCAGTGCTGCTGGGATTAAAGGCAAGCATCATCATGCCTGGCTGTTATCTTTAAAAAAATATTACTTATTTATTTGAAAGCAGAGAGAGACAGAGAAATGGGTACACCAGGGCCTCCAGCCACTGTAATCAAACTGTAGACTCATGTGCCACTTTGCACATCTGGCTTTACATGGATCCTGGGAAATTGAACTTGGGTGGTTAGGTTTTGAAGGCAAGCACCTTAACTGCTGAGCCATCTTGATAGCTCTCCATTATCTTTTTGCTACAATAAATGATGTACCTCTTTAGTAAAGGCTGAAAATATTAAGTAATATTATTAAAGCTATATTTTAAATAAATATACAAGAGTTCTGAATTTCTTATTAATAATAGAGTTCAATTTAACCTTAGTTTCTTTTTCACGTTTAAATCAAACACATCTTGTAGCTTACTATAAATCTTTAACTTTAGATACTAACAAATCAGCAATTTGTATTCTGATAAGTCATTCAATAATACTAGACAGCCCAGAAAAAAAATTTTCACCAATTGTGTTAAGAAATATTTGGCTGGTGTGATGGCACACACCTTTAATCCCAGCACTGGGGAGGCAGAGGTAGGAGGATCACCAGGATCACCATGAGTTTGAGGCCACCCTGAGACTACACAGTGAATTTTAGGTCAGCCTGGGCTAGAGTGAGACCCTACCGTGAAAAACCAATATATATATATAAATTTGATAAGCAATAATATTTTTATTTTTTATTTTTAAAGGTATTAGAACTGCAGGTTTTTTATATTTTATTTATTCATTTTTCAAGGAGAGAGAGAGAGAGAGAATGCACACCGGGGCCACCACCTTGTGTGTCTGGCTTATGTGGGTACTGGGGAATTGAACCCCGGGGCCTTAGGCACTGGAGGCAAGTGCCTTAACCGCTGAGCCATCTCTCCAGCCCAGCAATAATATTTTTAAAAATATTCTTACTTATTTTCTTGCAAGGGGAGAGAGAGAGGGAAAGAATGGGAGCTTTATTTTAGATCAAAGATTTCTTCCCTCCGTCCCCCCAGGCAGGGACTCACTCCAGCCCAGGCTGATCAAAATCCACTCTCTTGCCCCAGGCTGGCCTCAAACTCATGGCAATCCTACTTCAGCCTCCCTAGTGCTTGGACTAAAGGCATGCACATCCATGCTTAGCTAGAGATTCCATTTTTATGTGTGTGTAGTGTGTGTGCATGTGTGTGGGTGCAGATGCGTGTAAGAGTGCCCAGAAGTCAATGTTGGGTGCTGTCCCCTACTGCAAACCATACCTTCATACCCTGCATTTCCTTACGTGTGCTGGGGATCCCAACTCGGCCCGTTACTTGTGAGACAGACATGGGCTTAACTGACTGGATCATCTTCCCTAAGCCCTCAAGTTTTATCATAAGTACACATGTTTTCCATTTCAAAAAGTGATCTGAAAGAAAAGCTAAAAGGGAAAAAAAAGTGACCTGGAAACAAAAAGTCTTTCAAGAAAATACATAACTTCAGAGACGATATAGTTAAAAATCTCAGGGCTGGAGAGATGGCTTAGTGGTTAAAGGCACTTGCCTGCAAAACTTGATGGCCTGGGTTTGATTCCCGGGTACCCACATAAAGGTGGTACATGCATCTGGAATTCGTTCACCATGGCAGGAGGCCCTGGTACACCTGTTCATTCTTTCTCTCTCTTTCTCAAATAAACAAATATATTTTTTTTTAAATCCCTAGCCTTCGTTCAGTCTTTTGTTGTTTTTTCTGCAGTTTGTTTAAGGCGAGGTCTCACATCGCCTGATTGGCCTAGGCCTCACTGGGTAGCTGAGGCTGGCCTCCAATCCCTAGTCCATGTTTTTTCTCTTCTCAAGTGCTGGCATTACAGGCATGTGCCACCAAACCCAGTTTGTGTTCGCCATTCTTATAAAGCTGATTCAGTCATTTCTTTTTTTTTGTTGTTGTTTGTTTTTGTTTTTTGAGGTGGAGTCTCACTCTAGCTCAGGCTGACCTGAAATTCACTGGAGTCTCAGGCTGGCCTCGAACTCACAGCAATTCTCCTACCTCTGCCTCCCGAGCGCTGGGATTAAAGGCGTGAGCCACCACGCCCGGCTCGATTCAGTCATTTCTTTATGCGTAATCAAAAATCAAGAAGTAACCTTACCTAATGGCCTCTGCTCTCAGCATGCCCGGAAGCTGTTTCCCCTTTCCACATGTCCACCCTACTCTTCATTTGCTGGGTTTTTAAATTTTTATTTAAAAAGGACAGTGATATCCTCTCCCCATGAGGATTGAGCCCAGGGCCTTGCCCAGGCTAAGCAAGTGTTCTACCGTTGAGCTACACACCCAGCCTCTGAGGAGATATTTGAATGAACACGTAAGTAGCAGCGAGCTATGTGATGAAAGCAGCTCGTCCTTTCTTTACTACTGAAATGCCCGCTACCTCTTCATTTAACACAGTTCTGTGCATTTCTCATTAATGTGCTTGATGCACGTGTAATAGACTGGTTAGTGGCTTCAAAGAGTTCTACATCCTAATTCCCAGAACATGGCATAAAGTATTTTTCAGCTATGACTAACCAAAGGGTTTTGAGTGGAGAGATTATTCTGGATTATCCATGTGGGCCCCAAGTAATAAATATTCCTACAAGGCAGAATGAGGGGCCCAAAGAACATGCCCTGTGCCATGCATGGCACACCTGTAGTCCCAGTTACTCAGAATCTGAGGCAGGAGGATGACTTGAGTCCAGGAATTCAAGACCAGCTTGGAAAACCTAGTGAGACCCTATCTTTAAAAATAAATAAATAAATAAATAAATAAATAAATAAATAAATAAATAAAGGGGTCTGGAGAGATGGCTCAGTGGTTAAAGGCACTTGCATGCAAAGGCTAGCCCACAGGCACAAAGTGGCACATTCATCTGGAGTTCATTTGCAGTTGCAAGAGGCCCTGGTAAGCCTGTACTTCTCTCTCTCTCTCTCTCTTTCTCTCTCTTGCTCTTTCTCTTTGCTTACAAATAAAAATATTTTTAAAATAAATAAATAAAAACAATAACAAAAATATAGCTAATCAGCTGGGCGTGGTGGCGCGCGCCTTTAATCCCAGCACTTGGGAGGCAGAGGTAGGAGGATTGCCATGAGTTTGAGGCCACCCTGAGACTAGAGTGAATTCCAGGTCAGCATGGACTAGAGAGAGATCCTACCTTGAAAAAACAAAACAAACAAACAAACAAAAAATATATATGTATATATAGCTAACCAAGCAAAGAACACTAGAGAGAGAAATAAAGAGAGAGAGAGAGAGAGAGAGAGAGAGAGAGAGAGAAGAGGAAAGATGGTGATGCCCTTGGTTCTGTCTTTTCTACCCTCCTGAGGATTCTCAAAGATGGTACAGGCCAAAGGCAGGTCTATTGGCCCATCACCCAGATGCATTTGCAGAAACACAGGATAGAGCAGCTGGCTTTGGCTTTAAATATGCAGGAAAAGGCCATGAAGCAAGCAAAGCAGCCAGCCTCTGGAAGCTGGAAAGGCAAGGGAAGAGATTCCTCCTCTGTCTTTAGAAATGATGCAGGCCTGCACACTCAAACTCCTGCAAGCTAATGCTCTTGTCCTGTGCTAAACCAACGGAAAACTAAACCAACATATGTCAGATGGGGCCTTGTCTATCAGGGGATAAAATACACTTGCAAAGCTCCCACCACTGCTGCTGCTTTCCGGAGAGAAGGTACTGAACAAGTTATGCGTAGTCAAAGGTACCCAGGTCCCTGGGTAAGCAATGGCTGGGGGATTGGCATGATAGACGGGCCCAGCCAAGAAAACCCAGAGCTTCAGGAAGCGAAACTAGGTATAATCAAACCACCTCCAGTTCTCTCCCCCTTCTCTCCTGCCCACTGCCTCTCACCCTTCCGTGATTAACCCACCTCCAGTTCTGACTGCCAAGCAGCCTCAGGCAGGGCTGCCCAGGAGTGAACACATAAAAGAGTCTGTCTTCCTTTGTTACCATGGCCATCGACTGCTCTGTCCTGCGTTCCCCCAAATGCACCTGGAAGAGCTACTTGGCTGATGGCCCAGCACACCTGTCTGCTCCAAGGGACATCTCTGAGAACCCTCAGAAAGGTAGGAAGGCAGGAGAGGGAAGCCACCCATCTTGGATGTTCTCCTTGCTAGAGCCAGCAAGTTTGGGGGCCCAGCAAGCCAGACATACAGAGATGGGGGTTTCAAGCAGAAGGGTTGTGGGAGTGGAGGTCACTGGCAGGACAAGGACTTGCCCTTCAAAGGTTTTTTTGTTTGTTTGTTTGTTTTTCCAGGTAGGGTCTCACTCTAGCCCAGGCTGACCTGGAATTCACTATGTAGTCTCAGAGTGGCCTTGAACTCACAGTGATCCTCCTACCTCTGCCTCCCAAGTGCTGGGATTAAAGGTGTGCACCAACATGCCCGACTCTAAGGTTTTTAAACAAAGACACATATTTATTTCTAGGCTCACCTTGAACTTCTACTCAAAGTAATAAGTGGTGGAAAGAACCACTTCAGAAAGCTGAAGGGAACAAAGGCATGATTCCCATGGTTTGGGTTGAGTGTCCCAATCTGCTTCCTATGTGATCAGTTTAATAACAGTTATGGACTCTTAACACTTTAAATACAGAGACAAATGTGATCATGTGCTTGTGATAATGAGTTATAGTGTATAGGTAGAGTGTTCTCTAGAGTGAACTTGTTCAAACTCAAATCAAACCCTTCTCTCCCTAAATAGAAAGATTTAGAATGTTAGTCTCCAAATAAACTAATATTCTATGGCTCTAAAATTTCTGTGGGCTAGAATTGCTAACTTTGCCACTAAAAGTTAATTCCTTGGTATTGATCAGAGTGGTTTTATTATATATTTATTTTATTTATTTATTTATTTATTTTTTGGTTTTTCGAGATAGGGTCTCGCTGTAGTCCAGGCTGACCTGGAATTCACTCTGTAGTCTCAGGGTGGCCTTGAACTCATGGCAATCCTCCTACCTCTGCTTCCCGAGTGCTGGGATTAAAGGCATGCACCACCACGCCCGGCTTATTATATATTTTAGATGCCTTAGATTTTATTTTAAGATGTTCTAATCATTTTTTTGGACAAAGAGAAAATTGCTATATTAAGTTCAAATCTCAGTATGAAAGCAGGTTTCTCAGTGATTAAAGGCACTTGCTTGTACAGCCTGCCAGCTCAGGTTCAATTTCCCAGTAACCACATAAAGCCAGATGTGCAAAATGGCAGATGCATCTGGAGTTGCTTCTGGGGTTGTTTTCAGGAAGTTTTTCTTCACTACTATATTGTGGAGAGTTCCTCCTATTTTTTCTTCCATGTTTTTAAGAGTTTCATGTCTTAATCCATTTGGAGTCTTTAATCCATTTGGAGTTGATTGTGTGCATGGTGAGAGGAGTGGGTCTAGTTTCATTTTTTACAAGTATTTATTCAATTTGTTCAGCACCATTTGTTGAAGATGCTATATTTTCTCCAGTGAACATTGTTGGTACCTTTGTCAAAGATCAAGTAGCTATAGTTACTTGAACTAAGGTCTGGGTCTTCAATTCTGTTCCATTGGTCTGTCGGTCTGTTTTTATGCCAGAACCATGCTAGAAATTAAATACAGGGAACAGCTTTAGATCAGGTGTGGTGATACCTCCAGAGGTGTTTCTTTTGCTGAGGAAATTTTTGGATATCTGAGGCCTTTTGCTATTCCAAATAAATTTGGTGATTATTTTTTCTATCTCTGCAAAGAATGCTGCTGGTATTGCATTGAGTCTGTTATTGCCTTTGGTAGAATTTCCATTTTCACAGTATTAAATCTCCCTACCCAGGAGCATGGGAGGTCTTTCCGTCTTCTCGCGTCCTCCTCAATTTCTTTCTTAAGTGTTTTAATGTTTTCATAAAGGTCTTTCACATCCTTGGTTAGTGTGATTCCATTATTCACCTGGACCTGAGTTCTAAGGACCTTCCTGCCAGCAGGCAGAGCAGCGGAACAACGGGAGCAGAAGGAGCGGATAAAGCGCAAGGGAAAACACTGTTTTACCCATTTTCACAGTTTTCCCCTTTCTCTTGCACTAAGGGTGGCCTCAAACTCACAGGATCCTCCTACCTCTGCCTCCCCAGTGCTGGGATTAAAGCTGTGCACCACCATGTCCTGGTACAGAATGAACCACTTTTTGAATCCATCTTTAGGTGGGTCCTAGGGAATTGAACCCAGGCCAGCAGACATTGCAAGCGTCTTTAACCACTGACCCATCTCCCAGAACTCCATTTAAATAAAAGAAAAGAAATATGCCTTTGAGTCTAGATGGCTCAGCAGTAAAGAGTTTTCCTAGGATTTTGAGACCCTGTATTTAAATTCTAGCACTGCAAATAAATTAGAAAAAGAAAGAAGGAGAGAAGACATTCCATTCCTTTTGTGTGGGGATGTGGGGTGGGAGAAGTGCTAGGGAAGAAACCTACATACAACCTTAGGCAGACTGAGCACTTATATCTACACTGAGCTACATACACCCCAGCCCCAAGTCTTTAGCTTAGTCTTAAAGTCTGGACTTACTGTGAATAGCTTTGCTTGGACATTCTATGGGAAATGCTCATCCCTATGAACAAAACTAAACTACTATCTGGAAAGAATTATATTAAGTGAAATGACCCAAGCTCAGAAAGACCAAAACCACATGCTCTCTCTGATAAGTGGTTTCTAGCTTGTAATGTTTGTAAGTATATGTGTGTATTTAAGGAAGAAAATGTGGGTAAAACCAGGCATGGTGATGTACAACTTTACTCCCAACACCGGGAGGCTAAAACAGGAGGATTGTCATGAGTTTGAGGCTAGGCTGAGGCTACAGAGTGAGTTCCGGGTCATCCTGGGCTACAGTGAGACCCTGCCTTGAAAAAAACAAACAAACAAAAAAAAAAAAGCAGATGAAATCTATCTTTGAGAATGGTAGAATGGGAGTGAAAGACAAGCATAAAAGGTGAGCGGGAAGAGGAGTGAGGGGAGAGAGAAGGGCTTCATGGGACCTGTAAACAGAAGTGGGAGGGGAAAGGGGGGGGGAAGAGTTTTGGGGAGAGGAAGAGAGGTGAGATTCAACTAAGACAAATTGTTTTTGAAAATGTCAGAATGAATGAGACCTAAATCTCTGTATGCCAACTGAAAAAAAAATAGAATTAAAAAAATCAACCCCTCCTTATTCCTCACTTGACTCCTTCTTCCAATTTCTCATTTCCAAGAATGACAGTTATATGACAGAGTCGCTTTACCTTCTGCTCGCTCCTAACTGCGGCCCCAGGGCCTTCTGCTCTGCTGTCCAGCCAGACTTCCTTACTGGTTCCCTTCTATTTGTCCAAAGTTGACTTGTCCTCCAAGGTCTAGGCTCCAGCCCCTCCCCCAGGTCGCTGTCCATGACTCTAGCCTATAGTGATCTTTCACAATTTCCCTGGCACTGCTCACCCCGCTGGCCATGGCCGTGGGTGGCCCCAGAGCTGATGGGACAGGAAATCAAAGCCAAGTCTGTTTGACTGCAGGACCCGTGCTCTGCACTGCTAGGCTCTTTACTCATGCATGAGCGTGAGCTCTCCTTCCTGAAGGACTGCAGCATGCTTGCTTTGCATGGGTGCAGCCCCGAGTTCCACCCTCGGCACTCTGGAGGCAATCCCACAAGGATGAGCGCCATGGCACCGAGGGCAATGTGTGCCTGGATGAATTCCTCTGGCAGTGATGAAATCAGATAGAGCCAGATCCGCTGGGGAAGAATCTGTGATGCAAGAGGCAGCGCATGATGGCAGACACTCCTCTGGCAACACAGCCTGAGATCTGTCTGAGCCACCAGGAAAGAATCCCGGCCATCATCAGAATCCAGACTAACTGTAAAATATGACCTAATTGAGCGGTGTGTCAGCAGCAGACTGAGAGCTCTCTCTCCAAGCAATAAACAAAGTGATACAATTACCCTCCAGTGCAACGATAAAAATAGCCACCTCTATGTAAAGCTATTTTATTCCTTTATTTTTGATGTTGGAGATTAAACCTATTACCTTATGTATGCTTAGCACGTGTTCTACCACTGAGCAGCACAGCAATTCATAAAGGTATTTCAAAGCAATACACATTGTGTTAGTTTGCCATCACAAGTACTGGAAATCAACATCTAACAACTAAGTATTGTATTCTGACTTACAGTTTGGGGGATTTCAGTCCTCGATCCATTGGTCCTGTCGATTTGAGCCTGTGATGGTGAGTCTGTGGCACATCATGGTGGGAACATGTGGCCGAGCAAAGCTGCTTATGATCAGGCAGACAAGGAAGAGACCATGGACCTTCACTCCCCTTCAGAGACCCTAAAGACCTCCCGCTTGGCCCCGACCTCTTCAAGGTTCTACCAGGACCCAAGAGCACCACCCACCGCTAAATGAGGACTTCCCATGGAAGGTAGTAAATGTCCAAAAAATGGCAGCTATAAAAATTACCATTCAAGCATGGTATTTCAAGCTGCTATCCCTGTAGAAGACTGAGGCAGGAGGAGTTCACCAAGTTCAAAGCCACGGGGGGGGGGGGGGGGGGG
>PVHP010009782.1:0-49416 GCA_004024765.1 Zapus hudsonius | reverse complement strand
ATATGCTTGAATCTTAGATACATCTATCCAACCCAAAAGAGAGGGTCCTTCCTTCCCCTAACACAATTTAACATAAATCAGGAATCTGCTTTTCAAACAAAAGTGCTGATTTTCAGAGATCTAAGGAAACTGTTTTCTATTTTTTTGTGTGAAATCAATATCTTTAATCTCATTAAAAGAAAAAAACTTGAATTCTCATTTTCATTCCAAATTCCTTTGTCAAATGCTCTGACCTTTCACCTTGATGGGCCTTGTCAGCCTGGCCATCAACACTGACCACACTGAACATGTCTCCTATTTCTAAAGACTTCTCCACATTTTGCTCAGGGCAACAAAGAAGCTGGACCTGATTTGGACATCATGTTAGTTCAGTGTCTGCATTCTTTGTGTTTTTTAAACTGGATTGTACTTCTTCCCTTTCTCCTCTGAGGATCTAAAAACAGAGCAGAGTTTCATTTTACAATCAGGAAAAGCAAATATAGTTGGTCCTCCGAATCTTTGGGTTCCATATCTGAGATTTCAACAAACCACAAATTGAATTTAAAAAAAATTATTTATTTATTTACTTGAGGCGGGCAGACATACACACACACACAGAGAGAGAGAGACAGAGAGAGAGAGAGAGAGAGAGAGAGAGAGATAGACAGAGACACAGAGAGAGAATATATGAGTGCCAGAGCCTTCAGCCACTGCAAACAAACTCCAGATGCATGTGACACTCCATGCATCTGGCTTTACATGGGCACTGGGGAATCAAACCCCAAGATCATCAGGCTTTATAAACAAGCACCTTAATCACTAAGCCATCACTCCAGCCCTGAATTTTTTTGGGGGGAAAAAGTTGTGTCTAACCTAGACATGTGCAGACTTTTCACCCAGTTTATTCCTCAAACATACAGCCTAGCAACTCACAGCCTTTATGTGGTATGGGACGTTGTGAGTGGTTTAGAGACGCTAGAGTGGAGGGGACAAAATAGTGGAGACAGTCAAATGCAAACAGCAGACAGTTCTCTTGTAAGAGACTTGAGCACTCACAAGGGATCCTGGAACCAATCTCCCATGGACACCGAGTGACGGGACAGCTGTAAATAGCACTGCGCCATGACCCCTCTGGCTGAGGAATTCTATTATTTTTCTTCTGTTTTTTTTTTTTTTAAGACAGAGTCCCACTATGTAGCCCATACTGAGGGTAGAACTTGCAATCCTGTTGCTCCAGTCTCCCTGGAGGTCTTAAATAATCTTCTGAGGCAGGAGAGGAGAAAGGAGAGGAGATCTACGACAGAGAAAGGGATGCAGATAAGCTTTAAGGGAGGCAGAGATCCTAGCAGAGGAGAGACCTGAGGCTTAGTAGAGGTTGGGGTTCTGTCCTGGAGAAGGGAAGTTACATTGCTGTTGGGGACAGTCACCACAGCTGTTCGTTTTGTGCTTTCTAGCTTTCTGGGAGAGCTCACCTCCAGGTAAGCCTGTTCTCCTTCCTTCTCCACTCAGTTTCCAGTAAACCAAGGACAATGAGCCTGGGGCTGAACAGAAACTGGTAAAAGCTGGTGTCTGAGCAGCTGTGCTCAGGGGCACTATGAATGGATGCCCAGTGCCTCTGGATGTGTTGTGAGATGCTCACTAGAAGGTGAGGCTGGGAACCATAGTAGGCCTTCACTCAGGAAAGGACACACACATACACACCCCAGAAAACTGGTACACTCTATGCAGCTGTCGTGTGTGTGTGTGTGTGTGTGTGTGTGTGTGTGTGAATCCATATAAGTTTTACTATTTTAGCAATTTCAAGTGCACAACTCAGTGGAATTAAGTATATTCATAATGCATGTAATCATGTTCACGACCTAAGTTCAGAACACTTGTCATTTGAAAAGAAAACCTAGAATGTACCGAGTGATCACTCCTACTTTCCCTCAGACCCTGGCAACCACTGGTTGGTTTGCTATTTCTGTAGATTCGCTCATCTAGGCAGGCTCTTCCCTCTGAAGAGATCCGTGCAGTACATAGCGTCTGTGACTGGCATCTTCCCTTTAGCATAGTGTTTTCAAGGTTTGTCTGTGTTGTGGCCTGTGTAGCACTCATTTCTTCTTGTGACTCTATGGATTGTATGGATACGGCACGTTTTGTTTACTCATCTGCTGGTGTGGACATGAAAACAACTCATCTCAAAGAGAATGACAGCTAGTTTCTTCTGGAGCCAAATATGAGTGCCTATGACATGGGAACACAGATTCAGGTTACCCCCAATACCATGCTCTAGTATGGCAACAATTTTAGGAACAACGAAGTCATAAATCAAGGCATTTTCAAATACACGGGTGGGAATACCAGGTAGGTAGGTTATAGCAAAGCGGGGAACTCTCTGCTATAGGTTTCAGATGCTGTCTGATGACATGCTTAGCCTTTGGGTTGGTGGAAGCGAGCTGTCTACTAGTACATTCCAAAGATTTACCTGGTAGCCACAGAATGTTAGGTTGCTCACACAGGTGGGCCATAAATAGCTACTGAGGGCTAAAGATAGTCCAAGATAGTTGGGCAACATTTCAGCTCTCCACAGCCACAGACTTTTGAATGGGTCTGGCATAATCTTTAACAAAGGCATATATATATATATATATATTTTTTTTTTTTTTCTTGGAACTTGAGTTCACAGTTGATACTGGGGTTGTTGCTACCTTTGGTAACTGTGCATAATGACAAATGTCCTTTTCAATATTTTATTTATTCATTTTCAAGCAGAGAGAGAGAAAGAGAGAGAGAGAAAGAGAGAGAGAGAGAGATAGAGAGAGAGCACCAGGGCCACCACCTTGTGGGTCTGGCTTATGTGGGACCTGGGGAATTGAACCCAGGGCCTTAGTCACTGGAGGCAAGTGCCTTAACCGCTGAGCCATCTCTCCAGCCCGACAAATGTCCTTTGACCCCCACACAAGAGCCAACAAGCTTGGAAATATTTGAAACAAGCGTTAACCTGACAATCTTTTGTCCCCACTCTTATCCCTCACCTGGAGCCCATGTCACACCTTTTTCATCGAGACCTAGTCTGCATCTGGGGACTCTAACTAGATCAGTGCTGGGTTGGCAGCAGGGGCCCTGGGGTGCAAGGAGAGCTTCTATTTGCTCACTCCTTCTCCCCCCACCTTTCTGTTCCTCCTTTCTCCCGATTTCCCTCCTGCTCTCCTTCCCTTCCTTCTTTTCCTATAAATTCCAATGTGCCCCAAAACCTTTAGCTCTTGAAATTTGGTGGGCACCGCTCCTCTTTCTTCTGCTCTTTGGCAAGAGAGTGTGCCTGTCCTCAACATGCCAGCCTTACGTAAATTTTAGTATATTTCTAGATTGTGCCTTGCTGCAAGGATCAGTTTTTTTAAAGAATATTTAATTAATTTATTTATTTATTTGCAAGGGTATATATATGTATATATATATATATATATATATATATATATATATAGAGAGAGAGAGAGAGAGAGAGAGAGAGGGAGAGAGAGAGAGAGAATGGGCATACTAGGGCCTCCTGCAACTGCAAACAAACTCCAGATGCATTGTGCCACTTTGTGCATTTGACTCTATGTGGGTACTGGAGATTAGAACCCTGGCTGTCAGACTTTACAAGCAAGTGCCTTTAACTGCTGAGCCATCTCTCCAACCCCAAGGAAGGAACAGTTTTTAAAACCAACCTCCCTCTGGGATTCACCTCTTCCCCTCACGCAATGTCATGCCATTACAACTCATTACCAGGGTACTGGGGACCTAAAAACATTAACTGCCACAGCCATGCCTGAGTGAAGTTCCTGGACCACATTCCAGGGAATAATTTCAAATTCCTGCTTGACCACGTCCTGATTTCTGTTTTGTTTTGTTTTGAGTCCTGCTGAATTGTCTTTTAGCTTGGGCATGGGGATCTTTGGTGAATCTTTGTAGCCACAGCTTTTGCTCTGTAATTTGTAATTGTGTGTGTGTGTGTGTGTGTGTGTGTGTGTGTGTGTGCGCACATTCTCACCAAACTGCATTCTTTTTTTCTTCCAGTGAAGTGGCCACTGAGGTACCATTCCGCCTCATGCACCCCCAGCCTGAGGACCCAGGTCAGTCACCCCATTACCTGGGCTGTCTATTCACTGTGGAAGATGTGGTTCTCATCCACTCCTGGTTTCCTTGACTCTGCTGGGTGTCATCCACAGGGTGACCAGGTCATCCCAGAAAGGACAGTTCACCTGCTCAGTAAGAAATGTGGCTACTTCCACCTCACATGTATATGTGTGGCAGGTGTAATACCCCTGCTCTCAGATGAGGATGACCAGGAGGTTTTATCAGGAACGGTTTCAGAGCAGAAACTGCTGTCAACAGTCCTGGATTTAGATTTGAAGATGATTTAGGTGACAAATAAATGTAAGAGCCTGAGGCATTGCATTTTATTTAGAAGTCAATGGCCACGTGTTTCATTTGGAAGTATAGACAGGCAATTAGAAGATGGTATATGTTTTTAAACAAATCTTATTTATTTATTTGCAGAGAGAGAGAGAGAGAGAGAGAGAGAGAGAGAAAAAAAAAAGAGAGAGAGAGAATGGGTGCACTAAGGCCTCTTGCCACCACAAAAGAACTCTAGATGCATGCACCACTTTATACATCTGGCTTTACTTGCATACCGGGGAATCAAACCCAGGCTGTCAGGCTTTTCAACCAAGCACTTTGACCACTGAGCAATCTTTCCAGCGCCGATGATATATTTTTTTAAAGTGGCAATTGTGTTGAGAATACAGAAAACACTAGAAAAACCTCGGCTAGGGTTCCTGACACCTCAGTTCATTCGTTAATAAATTAATTGGCAAGAGTTGCACAAGTCTGTCCACATTCTAAGCCATCACAGCGCCTTTGCAAAGTAGTGAAGCGGATGCTTTGTGAAAAGATCAAGTAAACTTTCTGAAGTACAGGAGTGTGACACATCCGTAATCTCAACATTCAGGAAGCTGAGGTAGGAGGATTGTAAGTTCGAGGCCAGCCCAGTCTAAATACATAATATAGCAAGACCCTGTCTCAGAAAATTAAACAAAAAAGTCTTAAAGTATCTTTGCCAAGTATTTTACATTCAGACTCTCAATGCATTCTCTTTGCCAAAAGCTTCCCTTGGGGGAAAATACAGCCTCGTTGAACATTTTTGATTCACTTATGCTTGCATCATTAAAGTGCTATTTTTTCACATTTATTTGGGACTAATTAGGATTGCAATTGGGAAAAACAAAGATTTAAACAGTCTTGAAAATGTGCTCCCCAAATATTTCTCTTTCAATCTTTTATTTCCTTTTCTGTTTTTTTCTTTTTTCTTCCTTCCTTCCTTCCTTTCTCTCTATCCCTTTCTTCTCTTTCTTTCTTTTTTCTTTCTTTCTTTCTTTTTTTATATTTTATTTATTCATTTTCAAGCAGAGAGAGAGAGAGAGGGAGGGAGGGAGGGAGGGAGAGTGTCAGGGCCACCACCTTTTGGGTCTGGCTTATGTGGGTACTGGGGAATTGAACCCAGGGCCTTGGGCACTGGAGGCAAGTGCCTTAACCGCTGAGCAATCTCTCCAGCCCTCTTTCTTTCTTTCTTTCTTTCTTTCTCTCTCTCTCTCTCTCTCTCTCTCTCTCTCTCTCTCTCTCTCTTTCTTTCTTTATCAAGAATGGAACCCAGGGTTATGTTAGGGTTCCATGTTAGGCAAGTGTTCTGCCACACCAGGGAGCCATGTTCCCAGCCCTACCAACAAATCCAATTTTTTTAGCTGTGTGACTCATATGCTTTCTGGTGCCTTTCAAAGACATTAAAAGAGTAGTTTGTGTTGGGTGGTTTTGTGGAACTTTTTATAGATGTGACTTTAGAAGAAAAGGAGTTATTCTTCCTTCACTGATGACATTTTCACCGTTTAGTCATTATGGCCCTTATATTAAACATCTTGTAATGTCAGGGTGAGACAGTGATCTTTTGTGCTTGAGATTTTGGAGAGCAAGAGTTAGGACAAACCCCCTGTGGTTGAGATTTGTGAGTGACGAAACAAACCTCCTATCTTATCTTCCCGGCCTGGTTTCTGGCTCCTTGAATCTAGGTGGGTCAGATTCTTAGCAAGGAGAGCATGAGTTCATTAGGCCTCTCTAGAACCAGGACTCAAGCAATCTGTCTCCAATAAGTTCTCTGGGAATGCTGCCCAGTTCTTATTATTTCTGTTAGGGTTATGGATTGAATCCTTCCTTGTGGTTTCTCTCTTTAAGGTTGATGGTCCCTTTTCCTCAGCATTGTGGCGCTACAGGGTATTTCTTGCCAGGGAAGTTTTATTTTATTATTGTACTGGGGATTTGAATGTAGGGCCCCGTGCTTCTAGGCAAGCTCTCTACCACTGAACTATCTATATGCCAACCCCTCTTTTCACTTTTTATTTTGAGTCTCACTAAGTTGTCCAGGATGACCTTGAACTCCCTCTTTAGCTCTAGTCTGCTACGAACTTGCCATCTTTCTGTCTTAGCTTTCCAAGTAGCTGAGATTATAGGCCCATAGCATTGCTGGGGGAGGTTTTGACAGGTCAGCTCCTCCTTGCTGGCTTCCAGGTGGGCTGAGACACAAAAGCAGACGCCTGTCATCAAACTTGTTTTTTTTTTTTTAATTTAAAATTTATTGGGGCTGGAGAGATGGCTCAGCTATTAAGGCACTTGCCTCCAGTGTCTAAGGCCCTGGGTTCAATTCCCCAGGACCCACATATGCCAGACCAACAAGGTGGTGGCCCTGGTGTTCTCTCTCTCTCTCTCTCTCTCTCTCTCTCTCTCTGTATTTCTCTACTTGAAAATGAATAAATAAAATATTAAAAAAAGAAAAGTTAAAAATTTCTGAGCTGTCTTTTAGAAAGGTTACTTTAAAAATAAAATTTAAAATTTATTTATTTATTTGCAATGAGAGAGAGAGAGAGAGAGAGAGAGAGAGAGAGAGAGAGAGAGAGAGAGAGAATGGGCATGCCAGGGCCTCCAGCCTCTACAAACAACTCCAGATGCATGTGCCACTTTGTGCATCTGGCTTTACATGGGTAAAGGAGAGGTTAACAGGGGTGTGAATAGGATCAGAGTAGGACATATATGAAAATGTCATAATAAAGCCCATTATTATGTATAATAAATATATGCTAATAGAAACCTAAATAAAGAAATGTTAACTTCTCTTCCTCTCTCTCCTCCATCCATCTCTCATTTTGGGGATGCAGCAAAAGAAAGGTGAGCCATTTGAATGTTGCCCTGAGTGTCCGTGTCCTGTGAGCCTCCTTCTGCACAAACCCTTCCGCATCCGGTGTCCCTGTGCTCTTGACGACGTAAGGCACATGCACATACAATTATGCTGGATGTGTCTTTGGCTCTGTGGGTTTTCTTGTGCAAAAAGCCTTAATTGGGTACAGTGACTAGCTCACGTCTGTTTTCCCAGCATTTGGGAGGTGGGGGCGGGGTGGGGGGAGGATCATTGTCTCAAACAAACAAGATAGAAAAGAAGGGGAGAAAGAAAGGAAGGAGGAGGGAGGGAGGGAGGGAGGGAGGGAGAGAGAGAGAGAGAGAGAATAAACAAACAACAAAAACCAACCTGGGAAAACACTGATGCCAGATCAGTTTCTTTACAGAAAAAAAGAAGGCAGGTCTTGTTTCATCTTCAGCTTCAAAGGCTGTGCACTGATCAACATGTTGTCTGCTTTTTGTCCTTTAGCATTCAGGATGAAAATTTGGTTTTTGAGGAGTTTGCTCGGCAAAATCTGAAAGATGGGGGAGAAAATGCAGACGAGAAGACAGGCAAGGAGGAGGCTGGCCTGGATGGGTGAAGAGTTAGCTCAGACTCCAGTAAACGGCCTGGACTTTCCGTTGTCACACACGAAACTCCCCGTTAGCCTTCACAGTGATGCGATCTATGGAAGTATAAACTTTCCTCCCCAAATAAAGTATGTGTGTGTGTCCCCTGCTGTGAGTCAGTTGTTTGGCTTGGGGATGGGGCAGATATCACTGACACACAAAGCTGCTGCCCTTAGGAGCCTGAGAGTGAGGGGTGACATCTAGAAAACAAAGCCTGGCTTCCACAGAATGGCTCAGGCCAGCAAGAAAGCTGGTAGGCACTCTGCTTGCCCACTTGGGGCCTGGAGTGTCTAGGATTTTCCAGGACTCTTGGGGTATCTAAGCTCCTTCTCTGGAAACATATGGAGTGGGTTTAATTTCCTGACTAATTCTGAGTCCTGGGCATACAACAGGTGTAGACATAGATACTTTTACTGATTCTACTTGGGGTCCAGTCCCTGCCTGAGCTCTGGGTTGTTTAAGTTTCTACTGAAAACAAGCAGCCAGATGTGGCTGACATAAAGTGGGCAGGGTAGAAATGGAGCAGAAAGACCCCAGATTAGTCAGAGAACTGAACTGAGCCCATCAAGGCCCTCCCTGGGAGCTGGCGACCACTGTCCAGTGGGCCATCCATTCACCCAGGCTCTGTTGTCTGGGTGCTGGACCACAGTTGCTGGAAGAGAATCCAGCTCAGCTTTGGCCCAGGTGGACCAACATCCCATAGCCCGTAGGGCCAGAGCCCAGCCCTGGGGAGAGGAGTTCACTGATCCAAGACAGGTAAGCCGGGCTGCTTCATTGGGAAAGGGTAAGGGGCGGAGCTAAGGTGGAGGAAGGACAAAGGGGCCCTCCTAGGCCATTGTACCTGCAACAGGGACCTGCTGTTGATGCCATAGAGACCGAACACCATGGAGTGGCTTGGGGGATACAGGGCTCTGGTCCATGCTTTCAGGGAGTGGATAAGAGGGGTCTGGAGATTTCTGCATAGTTCATTCACTTCACTCACCAAAGGCCAAGGCAGAGGGGTAACTTGGTTCTTTTCTTGTTGTTGTGACAAAACGCCTGTCAAAAGCAACTTAAGGAAGGGAAGGTTTGTCTTGGTTCATGGTTTGAAGGGATAATCCATAGCTGGGGGACCGTGAAGTGGCTGGTCACGTGGCATCTGTTGTCAGGAAGCAGAGAGATGAATGCCAATGCTCGGCTTGCTTTCTCTTTTTTATTCAGTATGGATGGTTCTGCCCACATTCAGGCTGAGTCCCTTCTCATTAGTTAATCATCTTTGGAAACACCCTCACCAGCATACTCAGAGGTGTATCTCCTAAGTGATTCTAAAATCCAGTCAGGTTGACAACGAAGAGGAACTATCACAGGGTGTAACCTTGGGAATAGGTTTCTGGGGACAAGAGCAGCAGCAGAGGGATGGATAGGACATGGGTTCCGTGTTCATGAAGGCTCCAACATCTGGATTCCAGACTGGTTTGTTCCATGGGACCTAGGATTTGAATGTGGAGGCTCCACCCATTAACCTTGCACAGGGTCCTACAAAGACAAAGCAAGGTTTGGATCTGTGTGTTAACTTAGAGGCACCCTGGTGTTGGCAGGGATGAGGAATCCTTTCTGGAACTGTAACACGAATAGCAATGATAATATAAGTGGAAGGTTGGACCTTTCCCCTGTGGACGAGTGGAGCAAAGACAGTCTTTTTTCCCTCTTCCATGTTGAGAAAACAGCTTGATAGCATTCTCCACTCCTCCCACCATGCCCAGGCAGAGGAGTAACATGCTTTCAGGGGAGCCTCATGTCTGTGCCCTCACGAACCCTTCCCCTGCCTTCTGCCACCAGGGACCAGGCTGCAGTGGTTAATTCCTGCTGGAGCTCTTGGCCAGCCTAGGAGGGCTGGGACTCTGCCCTGCAGCGCCTGGTGAGAAGACCAGCCATTTGGTTCCTGCATTGCTTGACCCCAGGACATCCTAAGTCAGGGTGGACGTTAATATGCCTGACCTTTGGAACAGTGTGGGTGGGACTACCAGAGCCCTGGAGACCAGAGGTCAGAACAACCCTTGCCCTCAGAGTTATTTCAGTGCTAAAACATCCGATGCAGGCCTCCAGGTGCTAGTTTGTTTATGGACTGCAGCTGGCCACCCTGCAGAGGGGTGGGGTGGGGGCAGGAAATGAGAAGCCAGCTGCCCCAGCAAGCCAGCTAGGGGGATACGGAACACTGGCTCAGCCCAGCATGCCCATCTGTGGTGCTGGCATGTAGAATAACCCGAAGACAGATGCACAAAGTGGTACATGCGCTTGGAGTTTGCAATGAAGAGAGACTCTGGCGCTACTCTCTCTTTTTTGCTGGCAAATAAAATAAAATTAAAAAGAAGAGAAACTGTAGAGGCTAGGTCTCACAGCCAGGACTTGGACTCTGGTCTCTCTGTGTCTGTCACCAGAGCTGTGCCCACTGGCTGGTGCTGAGTGAAAGTAAGGGTTAGAGTGGGGAGCTCAGCATTTATGATTAAACAATGGCTGCCCTTATGTTCTTTTCCGTTCTACTGAATTTTCCTTTTGGTTTTGTCCTGTGTGTAGCATGTGTGATGTGATGTGTGCATGTGCCGATGTGTTTTCTCTCTCTCTCTCTCTCTTTCTGTGTGTGTGCAGAAGTCAAAGTGGACAGTCCAGTGCCCTCTCCTATCACTCTTGGGCATCGTTTCCTTGATCTAGGATCTCTCTGTGAACCTACAGCTGACTTTCTCAGACTGGCTGACGAGTAAGTCCTAGCCGTTCTCCTGTCTCTGTCCCCATCCACCGCCACCCCCACTCAGGACTTCCGTTATTGGTGTGCATGACTATGCCTGGCTTTTTACGTGGGTGCTGGAAATCAAACTCAGGTCCTCTCAGGTCCTCATGATTGTACAGTTAAGTGCTCACACCCGCTGAGCCATCTCCCTAGACTCCCTATTGACCTTTTTACTGACATCATTGCACATTCACAACAGAGACCCTGGGAGATGGATGCTTGGCCCAGCGGTCCTATGTAATATCACAGGCAGGTGTTTGCCTTGTACATACCCCATCTGATTCAGATCTCTCCATCTTTCCTATTCTCTTTTCTGTAGTCTTTCCCCCCCCACACAAGTGTAGTTAATTTATTTTGGGCTGTTGGACTTCCCACTCCTTTGACATATTTTCCTGTCTCCCCCCAACATGTCCCAGGCCTGGCAGTTTACAGGTCCTGGAGTCGAGTAGGGAATGGAGGGGTGGGAAGTTTGTGGGGTGGTTTTGGTTGTCGCAAGGCCCTGGGTGCTAGGAAGCTGCATGTATTACACAGTGTAAAACCGTTCGGCTCCAAAGCTCAGTTGTAACCTGGTTCTGGGCAAAGAGGTTTTAAGTGAACTGGGAAACTGTTCTTTCTGACAAGATCACACCTCTTCCTTGCCATGTCACAAAGACGGATGTGGTTGGATGTGTGGTGTGTTATTACTGCCACCTTGATATGCCCTCCAGGTGGGGTGAACTCAGGGCGAGGCGGGTGTATTAGACATGATTCATAGGGTGACTCACTGAGGAAAGAGGCTCCCGAGGGAATGTGCTCTTCTCGGCCAGCCGCCTTAGGGGAGTTGATGGCTCAGCTCTCCCAAGATCTCCAAAGGAGCAGCACTTAGCATTCACCAGGGAACAAAAGGGCTTCTTCAAGGGGCCGAAAAAAATCATGCCTGAGTTAGGTTTCTCTGCCTTCATAATGTATTTTTTATCACAACCAAAACTTTTAAGTGCATGTTTTATTTCAAATAGTTTTAGATTTATAGAAAGTTTTAGATTTATAGAAGCCCCACACCCGTTCTCCTAAGATTAACATCTGACATCAGACTCAACCCATTATTATTAAACGAAAGCCCATACTCTGATGAGATTTCCTTATCTTTTACCCAATGTCCTTTTCCTGTTCCAGGTTCCCAGCCAGGACCTCACGTGACAATCTTCCTGTCTCCAGGCTCTTCTTGGCTGTGACAGTTTTCAAGGCTTCTTCCTAATTGTAGTTCAGCCATAGTTCCTACCTCCCAACTATCACTGCACTCATGTTCTGCAATGACCTTGGCTCTAGAATGACTTCAGAAGTCCAGATGTCTCAAGCTTCTAACAGGTGTAGACAACCCCACTCCCAGAACCTCAAGGCAAAGCCGTTTTCTTCAAATCTGGGTGCTCTTGCCTAGTGACACCAATACCCCAGAAAGTCCCACAGGAGTGGCACCCTGATTCTTCCTGCTCTATATCTCTGTGCACTTGGTTCCTTCCTTCACTCTTCTGCTGTCTCTCTTTGGTCACCCCTTGTTCTGGCTCAGTGTTGCCCTGGCAGTACAATCCCTTCTCACGACCTCTCAGTTCTGATCTTTGCACCTTTGTAACTTTCTCTGCCCAGACACACAGGTTCTCTGCTTTCCAAAGCCCTTCTGTAACTCTGGGCTCTGGTGCCCAATGGGGCAAAGTCCTTGCTGCAGAGCCTGGCAGAGGTTGCTGGCCTCCCTGCCCCTAGACCTACTTACCTGGTTGGCTCCTACCTGTCTATGCTTTCTTGGAAGTTTTTCTCCTCCCCTTGCTTTTCTATCCAAATCTATCACTCCTGCTCCCCTCACATAATTCACTTTCTTTGTCTGCACAGATGTACCCATGTACTTCTTGCATGTGTGTATTAATGCATAATACACACATATATGTGTATATATGTTTAAATATATATATATACATATGCATATTTTGGGGGGTGACAAGGAAGTGCTGATGATGGAACCCAGGCTAGGCAAGTACTCTACCATGTCAGCCCAAAATCACACTACCATATAGTCAACTGATACAAAATACTCAACTCCATGGGAAGGCAGGCGGATCTTTTGTGCCTGAATTAGTGCCTAAACTGCCAGGTGGCTTAAATAACAGGAATCTGAGGTCAAGGTGTTCATGGTGTCCAAGCTCCCCTCCCCGGCTCATAGATGGTGCTCTTCTCCCTGGGTCTTAACATAGTCACTGCTGTGTGTGTGTGTCTGTATTTGAATCTTTTTAAAAATATGCTGGTCAGAATGAATTAGGGACTCCTAATGACAACCTCTCTCCTTCCTCTTCTTCCTTTTTTTCTTCTTCTTGCTTCCTTCCTCATCTTCCTCCTTTAAAAACAATTCATTTATTTATCTGCCTGAGTGTGTGCATGTGTGCATGCATGTAGGGACCTGCCAGGACACCAGATGCTCACATCAGTATCTCTGTCCCACTTACTTGGTGTCTTGGGAATTGAACCTGGGCCAGCAGGCTTTACTAGCAAGAACCTTTAATCACTGAGCCATCTTCCCAGCACCCTTCCCCCATTTTGAAACAGTGTCTCACTAATAGCCCAGATTGACCTTGATCCTCTAGCTTCAGCTTCCTGAGTGTTGGGATTATAAGTGTGTCGCCACACCTAACACTAATTGATCTCAATTAATTACCTTTTTCTTTTTCTTTTGTTTTTTTTTTCCAGGCAGGGTCTCTCTCTCTCTCTCTCTCTCTCTCTCTCTCTCTCTCTCTCATATTTTTCGGGGTAGGGTCTCTAGCCCAGGCTGACCTGGAACTCACTATGTAGTCTCAGGCTGGCCTTGAATTTACATCGATCCTCCTACCTCTGCCTCCCGTGCTGGGATTAAAGGTGTGCGCCACTATGTCTAGCCTACTTTTTAAAGACCCTTTTTACAAATCCAGTCCCATTCTGAGGGCCTAGGTTGAGGGGCAGTTAGGACTTCAACAGTGAGCCATTGAGAACTAGTTTCAGCCCACACAGCAGTCTTTCGTTCACTTTCTCTACTCTAAGCTCTACAGGCCTTATTTCCTGGGAGACTAACGCTACAGCACTGGGTACTTAGGACTCACTGGGCTGGGGCTTGCATCCTCTCTGGCATACCTTGAGAGCAGTGCCAGAGATGTCTATGTTAGGGGCTTCCTCTCCCACTGGCTCTGTGGGGGCATGGCTGAAGGCCAGCATCCTGTTTAGTGACACCAGGTGCTTTGTACTCAGGAGATGTCACTATCCTTGTATGCTGCAGAACTTTCCAGTGATGTTCTATATTGTCACCGTCCTCTGTGGTAACTGTCAAGCCACATGCGCTGCTCATTACTTCAAATGTGACTAGTGTTACTGAGGAACTGAAAAATTAAGTTTAGTTAATTGGAACATATTTACTTATTTTAGGGGCTAGAGAGATAGCTCATCTATCAAAAAGTACTTGTTTACTTATTTTGTTTTGAGATAGTGTCTCACTCTGTAGCTCAGGTTGGCCTAGAACTTTGTAGCTTAGGATGGCCTTGAACTCACTACCTGCCTCAGCCTCCTTGGTACTGGGATCATAGGCATGTGCCACCATACCTGGACAGTTAATTGGAATTTAAATGTAGGTAGCTTCGTGAGGGCAGTGGTAATAGCATAGGGTAGTATGGCAGAATGCACTCAGGGTTCTCTGCTCTTCCTACAGTATTCCTGAATTAGGTCCTGTCACCCTCTTGTGCTGACTGAAGTTATTCCCTGGCTTCCTCATCTGATGTAACCTTAAGGGTGTTGGGCTTGTCTGGAAAGCACTGTCCAGTGCAGTGGAGACCAGAGCCTGTAGGACAGGAACCACTGGTTTCTAGAAGCAGCCTTCTGAAAGAGCGAGGGATTCCTGGGCAGCCCCCTCCCCCCTGACTTAGGGGAACAGTATGTCATCCTGGGTGGCACCAAGTCCTCCACCTTTTTTTTTTTTTTTTTTGGTTTTTCGAGGTAGGGTCTCGCTCTAGTCCAGGCTGACCTGGAATTCACTATGTAGTCTCAGGGTGGCCTTGATCTCATGGCGATCCTCCTACCTCTGCCTCCAGAGTGCTGGGATTAAAGGCGTGCGCCACCACACCCGGCCAAGTCCTCTACCTTGATGTACCAAAATGCCCCCAAACTCAGGTGACTTCATCTCCAACTCTACTTCCTTCTCTTCTGCCCCAGTGAGGGGCTCATTCTGGTCTCTCTCTGGATCCCATACCTCCCTCCGGAGTCTCAGTCCACTTCTGTTTCAGCCCCGCCCACTAATTCAGAGTGGTCCCTTGTCCCAATACTTCAAAGCCTGGATCATAGGCCCCAGCTTTGTGACCTAAGCGGACCCAGCTTTAAATCTCTCCAGGGCTTCCAGCTGTCCCCAGACCTCAGCAGAAAAGGCCAGACCTGCCTGATCTGGTCCATAAAGTCTTATTTGACCTGCCAACCCCAGGCTTCTATCTTAATGACATTTTCCTCCTTCTAAGCTCTAGCTTCCTTCCTTTCCTTCTTCTGAACCTTTGCACAGATCTGGCCTCTGCCTAGAACGCGGTTCCCCCTCAGGGAAAGTCCTTGATGTCCATCTCTTCTTAACAGAGGCCCCTGCAAGCACTCTTCTTCCATGTCCGTCTTGAGAGCATGCATTCCTCCTTCAAACTGTTTAGACAACTTAGTCGCGGGCCTCCGAGGGGTCACTTACACTCTTATGTGAAATAAGGAAAATGTACACAGCACCCAGAGTCGCACGGACAGGAGGGAGGGGTGTGGGAAGGGGTTCAGAAAGAAGAGTCAGTCCAGTGCGTCCAGCTGGAGCCGCCCGCGCCTGCGCACAAAGCCGGTGTGTGTGTGTAGGGGGGGGGCGCGTGTCCGTCAGACCCCGCCCCTCCGCCTGACCACGCCCTCCATACCGGGTCCCTGCCCCGCCCTCCAGACCCCGCCCCGCCCCCAGGCCCCGCCCCGCCCTCCAGGCCCCCTCCCGTCCCCCCCTGCGGCGCGCGCGCTGGCCGGGCAGCATGGCGGCGGCGGCGGGCGCCCCTCCGCCGGGTTCACCGCAGCCTCCACCGCCGCCGCCGCCGGAGGAGTCGTCGGACAGCGAGCCCGAGGCGGAGCCAGGCTCCCCGCAGAAGCTCATCCGTAAGGTGTCCACGTCGGGCCAGATCCGTCAGAAGGTGAGTCCCGGCGCGGCACGGCGGCCGGGCGCGCGCCCCTCACGCCGCGTTCCCCGCCGAGGCCCGTGGCCCTGCCCGCCCGAGCGGCCGTCCAGGCCCGGCCCTAGCGGCCCGAGGTCCCGCAGGCGCCGCCGCCCGGGCCGAGCGCGCCCCGCCGCGGTCACGGGCCGGAGCCCCGGGCCGAGCGCGTCGCCCCCGGGCCGGCCCGCCGGCCGCGGGGTGGGGGTGCAGGTGGGCGCCGCTGGGGAGCCCCGCGCCGCCCGAGGACCCCGGGAAGCCGAGGCCTAGGGCGGGGGGCTGCGGGGACCCCAGGCTGCGCCCCGCGGCCCCCGGCTGGCACATTGCTCCGCACCGGCTGGTTCGTTCCCGCAGACTTACCTGTGGGGTCCTCGGGAGTCGGTTCCGACCCGGGGCCGGGGGTCTTCCCTTCAGCCCTCGGTCCCGAAGGGGAATGCGCGTTCCGTGGCCTCGTCTCCCTCCCTCCTCCTCGGGGAAGCCGGGACTGCGCACCCGCCGGGCACCGAACTCTCTCGGTGGAGAACTCCAGCCGCTCGGGGTCGGCTGCAGAAAGATGCAGGTCCTTTTTGCAGGAGGAAAGTTGCAGCCTTTGTTTCCCCTGCCTGGTTCCTGTTGCTCGCTGCTGACGGTTTTCGTCCGGTGAACCTTCTCTTGTTGGAAGGGCTTCCTCAGGCAGGTGGCTGGACAGGTGGCCGAGAGCAGGTTGGATCTGTGGGGCAGCCCTGGCAGTTCCAGCTGGCACAGCTTTCTTGTCCTGCTGCAGTGCGCTTTTCCTCTGGGGCCAGTTAGTTCCTTTGGTGTGGGAGCCCTTTCTGCTCTTATCTTCTGTCAGCTTGTTACTTGGGATGGGGACGGTTAGGTGCTGACATGTGACAGACAGGCTGGTGAAGTACCTCGGTTATTCAGCATATGGGCATTGGACACCTATGTTATTATAGGTATAACAGTAATAGTCCTAATGATAGTAGGGAGAGTGATTGTAGATAACAGTTTTTTAGTGCCTACTTACTGCCAGGCTCTTCACGTAGCTCTAGGCAGTTCACATGGGTTAGCTTAGTCCCATGAGGCCAGTAGTAGCTCTTGCTCTGGTCTTATGAACTGGTATTAAGGGACTTGCTGGTAGTGAGACAGGTGGTATGCAGATCTCAGTTTGAACCATGGAGAGGGTCCCAGGGTGGAAAGCAGTTTCTCCATCTTGGGGTTCCCTGCCTGTTAGGCAGATGATACTTGTACCGGTTGCCTTGGAAGATGTAACATTGCTTGGGAAAGTTCATCTGGGAAGACTGCTCAATGGGTCAGATTGAGTAGACTTTGGAAGAAGGTAGAAAGGTAGGTCAGGACTGGATTTGGAAGCACCAGCCTGTTTCAAGGGTTTTTTTTTTTTTTTTCCCCTGGGGGAGGGCGGCTTGGACAAGAGAGCACCTCTGAAGATCATTCCAGGAGTGGATGTTCTTCAAGAAGGTGTCCATGGAGCCCAAGATGGTACTGATAGGAATGGTCCCTAAGGCAGGTGCTACCTAGTGCAAGGTAGATCAGATCCTGTGACTGACAGGTATGAAGGTCAAGATCACAGAGAGAATTGGGTCCTCTATTCTTGGGAGTCTGGACTTTGTTGGTCAGGAAGTGTCTTCCCCACCTCCCTTCCGGAAGAAAACAGTCGCTGTTCTGGTTGAGGGGGAGCGATGGTTACAGTGTTAAAAATACACCCGGAGGACTTGCCTTTCCCAGTACATTCACATCTGTTGTACAGATAGTTTTGGGCCGATTTCTCTGCTGGGTTGCTAGAGATTATCAGAATGTGGGAACTGAGGTTTGCTGGGTGCAGTAGAGCTCCCTTTTGTAGCAGGCCGTTCACAAAATGCTTGTGGTAGATGAGATACATAAGTAGAAATATACAAATAGCGAGGGCTATCATTGGCATCCAAGAAGGAGCCAGAGCCCACTTTCACTGTTGGACCAGAGGACAAGCTGCAGGCAGTGAGGCAACTTGGAGATGAGGCAACATGCAGGAAACCACTGCCTCCCTGAGCTCAGGGACAAAGGGAGACCGCATCAGACGCCAGGGGCACCTGGTTGTGCCTGTGGAGCTCATCATCCGGCCAAGCCTAGGTAGGCAGAGCTAATACTGCAAACATCTGGACCCCTCCTGCCTGGGCACTACCAGGGTCATCTCTTCTGCAATTTGGAGTAGCAGAGCCAGGGATGGATCTGAGGACCAGCTGGCCCAGGACCAGAGCTGTATGTATGGCAGGATTTAAAAATACTCGTCTAGTGCCAGCTGAAGTGGTCTTAATTTAGGGAGAGACAAGAAAAAGAATCTTGACTGTGGTCCCTGGATTCCCCGGGGATCTAGTTAACTGTTGGTTCTGGCAGAGGGCATCTTGGTGGGGCCCAGGAATATGCATGTTTGGGGTGTGTGTGTGTGTGTGTGTGTGTGTGTGTGTGCATACACACATCCATATCTATGTGTATGTGTGTGGGCACACAGGTGTGGGTGCTTGTGAATGTGTGTGCTCATGTGTACAGAGGCCAGAGGGAAACCTTGGGTGTTATGAGGAACAGTGATCATCTCTCTCTGTTTTTTTTTTTAAACATATTTTCATTTATTTGCAAACAGAAAGAGAAAAGAGAAAGACAGAGAATGGGTGCTCTAGGGCCTCCAGTAGGTGCAAATGAACTCCAGATGCATGTGCCACTTTGTGCATCTGGCTTTATATGGACACTAGGGAATTGAACTGGGGTCGTTAGGCTTTGCAAACAATTACCTTAACTGCTCACTGAGCCATCTCTCCAGCCCTTCTGTCTCTCTCTCCTCTCTTTCTTTTTTGGGGGGCTTCAAGGTAGGGTCTCGTTCTAGCTCAGGCTGACCTGGAATTCACTATGTAGTCTCAGGCTGGCCTTGAACTCACAGCAATCCGCCTAACTATGCCTCCCTAGTGCTGGGATTAAAGGTGTATGCCACCATGCCTGGCCTCCCATTTCTTTTTTGAGATAAGATCTCTCACTGAACACTGATTCAGCTAGACTAGCCAGCAAGCCTGCCTTCCCAGCACTGGGACTATAGGTGTGCGGCACCACCATGCCCAGCTTTTACCTGGGTGCTGAGCATCTGAACTCAGGTCCCACTTGGCTACCTCCCCAGCCCACAGTATGCATTTCTGAGCAGCATGATGATGATGCTGGTCTAAGAAGTGTGCTTTGAGAAGCAGGGTCTGAGGGCACTCATGTACAGAAGCCTTGCCAAACTCCAAGCACCATCTTTTGGTTATAAGGAGTTTCAGAAACTTTCTTCCAAACTTAGTGAAGATGTGTTGTGTGTAGATTGTCGGTGGTCACTTAATAGTTTAGCATTTCATGCCTGTCTAATGCTTCCATGTGCTTGAATTTTTTAGAGTTGAAACTGCCCCTAGCAAACACATGGCTTCATTTGTGTTTCCTGACCACAGTACACAGTCATGACTCCAGGACCACATAGCTTGTATAGAAAAGAAAATAGAGCTAATCCACTGACCAGTAAGTTCACCGGGACATTAGATGGCATTTTGAAATTTAAGTAAAGAACAGTGTAATTTTTAAAAATTTTTATTTATTTTGAGAGACAGAGAGAGGTGGAGAGAGAGGGGAAATGAGCGGGCCAGAGCCCTCTAGCATGCTCCACTTAGTGCATGTGGCTTTACATGGGTATTGGGGAATCCAATCCTGGTGGTTAGGCTTTGCAGGCAAGCTCTTTAACCATTGAACCATCTCTCCAGCCCACAGTGTAATTTTTGTTTGTTTGTTTGGTTTTGGTTTTTCGAGGGTCTTGCTTTAGCCCAGGCTGACCTGGAATTCACTATGTAGTTGTAGGGTGTCCTCAAACTCACTTCCACCCTCCTACCTCTGCCTCCCGAGTGCTGAGATTAAAGGCATGTGCCATCATGCCCAGCCAAGAACAGTATAATTTTTTGAAGATAGAGTTTTAATTACAAGTTTCTAAAAAGTTAAGTTTTTGGATATGAACATAGACATATAAAAAAGTAAAACTTTACTCCTGTTTTCAAATTTCTATATTTTTGTGTGAAATAAAGACTAGAAGAAATGCAGTAAAAGGTTCAAGCTTTAAAGATTTGAAAAACTCATGTTTATGAAGTATAACCTGACTTACTGCACAACTCATTAAACAGCCGGTTCAGTGGGCATGGCAAAGCACATCTTTGATCCCAGGTGAACATGTGGCTGAGGCAGGGGGATCTGGAGTATCTCCATCTTACGAAACCTGTACGGATGAGTGGTTTTAGTGTAGTCACAGTGTGCGCATGTCACCGCAGTCAGTTTTAGAGTTTTTTTCATCACCTCATTTGCTCCCAGCTTCCCCAATCCTAGGCAGCCACTGTAGTTTCCATCTCTGTACTTGGCAGTTCTGATCATTTTCTATAAATAGAATCATCCAGTATGTTGTTTTTTTTGTGTCTTGTTTTGTGTTTCAGCACATTGAAAAATTTAAGTTAGCATACAAATTAATGGGTTTCATTATGGCATTCCAATACTTGTACATTATTGTGCTTTCTTTATCATATTTTCAGAGTTCTTTCACATTATACCATGTATCAGTACCACATTTCTTTTTTTTTTAAATTTTTAAATTCATTTTCAAGCAGAGAGAGAGAGAGAGAGAGAGAGAGAGAGAGAGAGAGAGAGAGAGAGAGAGAGAGAGAGAACACAAACACCAGGGCCACCACCTTATGGGTCTGGCTTATATGGGTCCTGGGAATTGAACCCAGGGCCTTAGGCACTGGAAGCAAGTACCTTAACCGCTGAGCCATCTCTCCAGCCCCCACATTCCTTTTTATTCCTTAATAATTAATATTCCCCTGTGAGGATATGCTTCTTTTTTTGTGTGTATTTGTGTGTGGTGTACATGAAAGTATTGTGTATGTGTGTGGTTGCATGTCTGGGTACATCTGCACATATGTGCATGTCTGTGTGGAGGCCAGAGATAGACTGCAGGTGTCTTCATAGTTCTCTGCTTACTTTTTGAGACAGGATTTCTTATTGAACCCAGAGTTTCACAGAAGGAGCTAAATAAGCTAGCCAGCCAGCCCTGCACATCCTCCTGTGTCCACCTCCCCAGCGCTGGGATGACAGGCACACCCACCATTGGTGGTATCTTACCTGGGCTCTAGGAATCTGAACTCAGGTCCTCGATTGCACAGTGAGCATGCACCTCCCAACCCCACACTCTGTTCCATTTCACTCATACAGCGCTGCTGGACATTTGGGTCACTTCAGCTATTTTTGGTAATGCACCTGCAGACCCTTATGTCCATGTTTTTGTGTGGTCATGCTTTTGTTCTCTTGGTGGGCACCTGAGGAGTAGAGTAGTTGGGCCATTCCTCACAATAGCAGTTTGAGGAACTGCTGGCCGTGGTTGCGTCATGTCACATCCCCACGGCAGTGTGTAAAGTAAGAAGGGTTTTAAGTTTTCATAACCTTGTCAACACTTGTTATTTATTATTGCTGTTCTAGTAGGTGTGAAGTGGTGTAAAATGTGTTTTTTTTTTTTTTTTTTTCATTTCTTCCTGGGCTGGGGATCAAACTCCAGGCCTTGTGTTTCTTAGGCAAGTATTACACCCCTAAGTTACATTTCTAACCCATATAAAAATGCTTGATACTTTTGGGCATGGTGGCACACACCTTTAATCCCAGGATTTAGGAGGTAGAGATAGTAGGATTGCCACCCTGAGACTACATAGTGAATTCCAGGTCAGCCTGGGCTAGAGCGAGTCCTTGCCTCAAGAACAAAACAAAACAAAAAAATGCTTAATGCTCTTGTAGCATTTCAGAGCCTGAATTTTGGCATAAGTCAGTTTAGATTGGTTCTCCTATGTAGGAGGTATGTGATCACATAGAACTTTTTCATTTTGACTTAAAACTTGTTTTCTTCACTTGTAAAACATTTAGGGCAAATACTTGTTCTTGGGTCAGTTGTACCGATGAACTAGAAGGGTTAGCTCTGAACTAGTTTCCTTATCTGCAAAATAGTAATTCATTCTCTCTCTCTCTCTCTCTCTCTCTCTCTCTCTCTCTCTCTCTCTCTCTCTCTCTCTCTCTCTCGTTTTTGGAGGTAGGGTCTCACTCTAGCCCAGGCTGACCTGGAACTCACTATGTAGTCTCAGAGTGGCCTGAAACTCTTGGTGATCCTCCTGCCTCTGTTCCTGAGTGCTGGGATGAAAGCAGTTCTCTTAACTATAGAAAAGACATGATGATGGAAATTCGTAGACTCATGTGGGCTGATCTTTGTAAAATACTTGACATGGTAAGCAGTCACTGTATGGCTCTGTTGTTTGTGTTGAAGAAGCAGGGTCACACTGTAGCCCTCCTGGTGATTCATGAGCTGATTAAAGGTGTGCACCACCACGCTTGGCTGCATGGCTGTGTTTGATCACTGCTATCTTCCTGAGTGTTCGTTTTTGGAGTCCTGTATAGCAGTCAGTCATCTTGCTGAGTTCCAGCTCAAGCTGGTCTGGGATAGGCTCTCCATCTATGGCAGGTAGAAGGGAAATCAAGACAAGTCTACTGAAAGCTGGCATGGGACAGTTCCTAAAGAATGTGACTTAGCGAGTGCTAAGGGGAATACCATGAGAAAGGTCTAATTACCTCATTTTGCTGACTCAGTAGACCCTAGTAAAGACTCCAGGTGTTGCCATTTTGAGTGCTGGGCCAGATCTAGCTGAACAGTAGTCCAGACAGAAGCAATGTGTTAGCCTCATGGTTAGCCTGAAGAGGTGGGGGTGGGGCCAGAGCCTTTGAGAGGACATCAGGGAGCCTGATAGTGTAGTCATAGGAAGGGCAGTGCCCCAGAAGACAGCTCAAAAGAAAGCCACAAGGAAGCCTAGAGACATAGAGAATGGGAAGACTTGAAGTGATGGTAGGAGGCAGGCAGGAAGGCTTGACTTGAGTTTGCCATGAGAGGAGAGACCGGAGAAAAATTGAGCAGAAACAGAACTTAAAAAAATGATCATGAGAATCTCCTAAGGCTATTACGAGTCTCCTTCACAAGAAAAGCACACCTAGTCATGTCCTAGTAAGATGCTGAAAACTCTAGTGAAAGTAGAGCCGGAGCAGCTGGAGAGAGTCCCTTCCACAGAGCATACGGCAGATTGACAACTCTGTTCTTAACAGAAACTGCTAGAACCAGAGGTCTGTTGAAATTTAAGTACTCAAAGAAACAAAACCCATGGATTTTTTTATGCAACAAAGTTGAAATAAAGGTATTTCCAGCCGGGCGTGGTGGCACACGCCTTTAATCCCAGCACTTGGGAGGCAGAGGTAGGAGGATCACCATGAGTTCAAGGCCACCCTGAGACTACATAGTGAATTCCAGGTCAGCCTGGGCTAGATTGAGACCCTACCTAGAAAACCAAACAAAAAACAAAAACAAAAAAAAGATAATTCCAAATAAGCAAACAAAATGTTTTCACCAGCAGACCCACTGTAAAGGAAACTTCTCCTTCTGGTTTGTTTTGTCTGAAGGAACATGACCTCAAGTGAAAGGGTAGAGTTGTTGGGAAGAATAGAGAGCAACAGAAGGGACCTGTGTGGGAAGACCGGATGGTGATGGTGGACATGATTTGCCTTTGGGTTTAAAGTGTGTATAATTAGAATTTATGGCAATGTGTCTGTCCTGAGAGTTAGAAAGGAGGTAAACAGTAAAACTGTTCTAAGATCCTTATATTTCTAGAAAGAGGCAAAAAGAAGCAGTTAATAGATAAGTCAGGGATATGAGTGGTGACCTGTGTGATGGCATTTAAAAAGCCATAGGCAGCAGTTTGGTGTGGTGGCGCACACTTTTAATCCCAGCACTCTGGAGGCTGAGGGAGGAGGATCTCTATGAGTTCAAGACCAGCCTGAGCTATTGAGTGAGTTCCAGGTCGGCCAGGGCTAGAGTGAGACCCTACCTACCTGAGAAGAATAAGTAAACAAACAAAAAGCCATAGGGTAAGGATGGGAAAATCAAAATCTAAACCTGAAAGAAGGCAAGAAAGGAGAAAAAAGGAGCAGTGAGCCAATAGAAAGCAAACAGTAAATCAGACTGAAACCCGAATATCAGTGGTCACACGAGATGAGTGGGCTTACATGCTCAGCCAAGATTGTGAGGTGGGATATGAAAACGAAACCTGATTAGATTGCCTAAAAAAGACAAAGCTGTAAAGCCATTGAAATAACGGAATGGGAAAATACTATGCAAAGACTAACCGAAAGAAAGTTGATGTAGCTATTTTAATATCAAACTAGGCTGAGGCCAATTTATTCTCAGAGATAAAGATATGATACCAATGGATGACAAAAGACTTAAGTCAATAATTTAAGACTTATAAGTACCAACTACCATAATTTTTAAGTATTTTTTTAATTTTTAAGTATTTAAAAGCAAAATTAATGTAAGTTTTTTTCTTGTTTGTTTATTTTTTTGAGATAGGATCCAATATTTAGGCCTGGTTGGCCTGGAATTCATGGCAATCCTCCTGTCTCAGCCTTCTAAGTGCTAGGATTAGGATTACAGGTATACCATTGTGCTCAGCTTCATATTGGGATATTTTAATGCTTTTGTCTCAAGTGGTATTTCAAAAATCAAACCAAAAAAATTGTAGAAGAATCAAGCAACATGAGGGCCAAACCTGAGCTAGTGGACATTTATAGACATTGTACCTAATAGTTATAGAATCTAATATCAAATGCACAGGCACATCTGTCAGAATTTACTGTGCTATTGTGGATGGTGGAGGAGGTCATGAGGCCCTAAGCCCTCTCTGAGGAGTTATTGGCAGTTAGACATTGCCGGGGGAGTGGGAGACACTTTCTTCAGTGGTGTAGCCACTGGTAAGTTGCACGTGCTCTGGTAAATAGCCTCCTACCTACACTCATGCAAGCAGCCCTAGCTAAACTCAGAGGGACACACACACACCCCAAAGTAGAAGAGGGACAAATTGGGAAGAAGGGGTCCAGTGGAAGGGCACAGAGAGGGGGGACAAGAAAAGGTAATGGGATGGAATAATTATCAAGACACATTATATACAGGGGCTCAACAGTTAGGGAACTTGGAATTAAGCCAGGGTTAATAAGAAAATCCCAGATGTATTTGAAAATTTAGGAGCTATTTCTAAGTTCCTTATGGATCAAAGAAAGCATGTATATATATATATTTGTTGTTTTGTTTTGTTTTGTTTTGTTTTGTTGAGGTAGGGTCTCGCTCTAGCCCAGGCTGACCTGGAATTCACTATGTGTCTCAGACTGGCCTTGAATTCACGGTGATCCTCCAACCTCTGCCTCCTGAGTACTGTGGCTAAAGGCGTGCCCCACCACACCTGGCTTATATTTAATGAGAGCAAAAAGTGTATGTGTAATTAATATGGTAGCACATGCTGTAATCCCACACTCAGGAGCTGAGGCGGGAGGAGCGCAAGATTGAGGCCAGCTGGGGCTACATAGTGAGCCCTTCCTTGCTTCTAAAAACAAAGCAACCAACCAAGCAAGCAAACTAATAGATATATCTGAAGTCATGTTTAGAGGGAAATTTACATCATTAAATACATACATTGGAAAAGAAGACATGCTGAAAATCCATGAAAATCAGATGAGACTAACAATACATTAAATTCAAAGAAAATAGAGTAAGGGACCATCTTCTAAAGGATTAATAAAAGAAGGAGGTCTAAGGAGGTATGCAAAGATCTTGTGGCAGGAGACAGTTGAAGCAGGGGGACCGGGTTGTGGGGGGAAGGTGGGTGGTTATAGATGGATGAGCAACAAGAAGGCTGGAGAGCTGGTTTGGAGGCTGGTTAGGAGGTGAAGACCCTGGTAGGATCTGGATGGCAAAGGTGATTCTAGCTGTGCCTTGGTTGTCTAAGTGGATACTGCTGACGCTGTGGTGAGATAGTGTTGTGACCTGGGGCTGATGGAGAAAGTGACTTTGGAGGGAGGGCACGTTGTGAAGGCTCTGCAGGCGTAGTGTTGATGCTGGAGAAGAGGAGCCGGGCATGGGTGGCTGGGGATGGATTGTGCTCTGATGTGGCCTGCTGCTGCTAACCTGGATTGGGCCTCTTTGCCCTCTCCCAGCCCAAGCTGGAACAGTTCATCTTGGCCTGAGAGTGAGGCCAGAATGCCAGGGGGTCAGGGTTGCTCCGAGGTCATTCATTGGCCTTTGGAAGTGGGCCGAGGGGGGCCTGGGAGGTCAGGTAGACAGGGAAGGAGGTGGCACTGCAGAGAATGCTAGGGTCAGTGCAATGGAGGTAGCTCAACATGCAGTGAATCTCTGCACCCTCAGCAGACGTTCTCTGTACAGCACCATCAAGCGTCATACCTGAAGTGAAGCAAGGCTTCCTTAAATTGACATGCAGAGCACTTTCTAGTGTCTGGTGGCCTCCCTTCTGGGAACCACGTACCTTCAGACTTCCAGCTCATTTGATTATCTCTGGCTTCTTAACTGAGAGCAGCTCCTTCCACCCACCCTCTCTCTCCCCACCAGGAAGACTATTGGGAGAGACAAGGCACTTGTCTTGTAAAACTTATCTTGTATCTGATTGTTTCCTTATGGGCTCAGATACATTGTGGTTTTTTATTCTCTGTTTCCTGGAATCTGAAAGTGAGGGTTCTGAGACTGTCAGTCAGTCTGCTGTTTGGGGCAGCTTTGGATATGGGATGTCCCAAATTCTGTCATGTATCCTACAGGAGTCCCTCTGAGGTGTCACCTCTAGGTAATTTCATGGCGATGTAGGGTCCTTCCTTACAGTTAACAAGTCGCCTGGGGGAGATGCATCTGGTCACTGTGCAATCTTGGCACAGCAGGCCCACTTCCTTCTCCCCTTGAGTCTGTGTATTTTGTTTTGGGCAGCTCTTATTGTATGCAGAGTGGATGATCTGCACTCTGCTCAGGACTGTGTTTGCATATGTGTGTGCAAGTGAGTGTGTGCATGCATGTTTGTTTGTGGAGGCCAGAGGTTAACTCTTCAGTTGCTCTTTACATTATTTTTTGAGGCCAGGTCTTTCCTTGAGTCTAGAGCTCAATGATTCTACTGGACTAGCTAGCTATTGAACCCCAGGATTCTCCTGTCTCCACCTCCCTAGCACTAGGATTACAGACACATCCCACCACATCCAGCTTTGCTTTTACATGGGTGCTGAGGATCCTGGCAAGCACTTTCCCCACTGAGCCATCTCTCAGCCATGCCGCGTCTGTTGCAGCGTTGTGCGAGCCTGTGTCTCACTGTGTGCCACTGCTGCTTTGTGTATTGTACGTGTTCCCCGTCACCCTTTGCCAGTTGGAATTTAATTCCACTGTAGTGTGATGATTTTTGCGTCCTTTTCTAACCTTAGCCTGTATCTTAGCTTACTGCCTTTTAATTTCTTTTTTAAAAAATATTTTATTTATTCATTTTCAAGCAGAGAGATACAGAGAGCACCAGGGCCACCACCTTGTGGGTCTGGCATAGGTGGGTACTGAGGAATTGAACCCGGGGCCTTAGATACTGGAGGCAAGTGCCTTAACCTCTGAGCCATCTCTTTAGTCCCTTTCTTTTAATTTCATCCTGTTCTCATTTTGATGTTTCCTGTCCTTAGAAAATGCTTAGTTTTAATTTTTTTAGTAAAGGTAGTATCTTCCTGGATACTAATGACAATAAGAAGCACATGTTTTCTTTTCCTCCTCTCCCCTCCCCTCCCCTCCCCTCCCCTCCACTCCACTCCCCTCCCCTCTTTCTGTAGTGCTGGGCACTGCATCTACTAGGCAAGCACTCTTACCACTGAGCCACTTCTCCAGCCCAGTAAGCATGCATTTTCCAAAATGCCTTCCATTTTCTATTATAATTCATGTTAGATTTATACACGTACTTTATGGCATACTTTTTCTTCAGTGTTCCCACCTTCCCCATTCAAAGCAATAGCTTTGGATCACTGGTACTTAGGTAGTATGTGTTACTGTCAGCCATGTGTGTGGCTGCTGGGAGAAATGTGGAATGCCCTTGGAGTGGCCACAGGCCTACCCTTTCCGCTCTCTCACCTGTGAGATTTCTGTGTCCTTCTGTGGAGATTGTATGACCCTGAGTAGTGGGTGTTTAGCAATCTTCTACCACCTACCTCTGGCTGGCTTTGCTCAGTTGTGTCTTAGAAGAGAGGGTTGAAATGATTGGAGGGACCCCTGCCTTCAGTTTGAACTCTGCTCTCAATTCCTGATGAACAGTGAGTGCTTTGAACTTGTGGAAAGATTGAAGAGGGGATCTTTCTCTCTCATATCTCATTATTGTGACTGAATAACTGATATACAGCTTAAGGAAGGGTTTATTTTGGTTTATAGTTGCAGTGAGTAGAGTTCATCATGGCCTTTTTGTTTTGTTCTTTTGAGACAGGGTCTCCCAATATAGTCCTAGTGAGTGGGGAACTCACTCTTTGCCCAAGTTGGCCTTGAACTTGTGACAATCCTCCTGTTTCTGCCTCCTGAGTGCTGGAATTACAGGTGTGTGTCACCACACATGGCTGGAAAAGTAATCTTAACTATATAACAAGAGACTCACAAACAGTGTGTTCATTGCACCATTATTGAATATAAGAAGTTACAATAAGAAGTTACAAACAGGCTGGGGACATGTGGCTCAGTGCTTACCATGTGCGAGGCTATGGGTTTCTTAGCCAGAACCAAATCAAAACACTAGTTTCAAACAACCTCTGTATCCAAGTTTAAGTTAAAAAACCTATCAGACCTCTTCAGTTGACTCTCAGTGGGTGAATGGTACACTGATCATGCCAAGTGCGGGCCTGTACTTGTGGTATGTGTGGACTGTCTGATTTCATGTTTTTGACCACATGAAGGCTGTTGTGAGAAGACACTGGCACCCTGACCCCTCACACAGCTGGCAGGGAGCATTGACTGAGCACAAGAGTGGTGGTGCAGCCAGCTGTGCAGGCGATCTGAGGAAGGTGGAAATGGGGATTGTGCTTTGTGCTGTTGGGGCAACAGAGAGGCAGAACTGTGTTTATAGAACGCACATTAGCTGTGTGCAAACACTACTCCAGGGAAGACAGTAAAAGAGAGTTCCAGATTGATACTGGGGCTTACGTTGGATTTGGGTTATTTTTAGCTTATGCCTGCTCTGCATTTCTACAAGGAGCACATATCTTGTTCAGACATGAATAGTGCCCTTCAGTGCAGGTCTGGCGGTGAGGGGGTCTCCTTGGTGAGTGTGCTTAGTGTGACTGCAGAGGGTGGTATCCTCCCAAGTAGGAGACATTTATCTTCTGCCTCTTCTCTGGAATGTTCTCAAACATAACCCAAGTTATTGTATGAAAGCAGAATGAATTCAAGGAGCCAAATATACAACAAGATGATTTGTAGGAACATAGGGTTTAAATTTCATAATATCCTAATAAATGTGTACATTGTACAGAACAACTTGGTTATGTTGCCCTTTGTTTAAACTTTTAACTCCTGTGTTGAAAATAAATCTATTCTTATCTAAGCAGAGAGTTGAAGGTTTTGATATAAATAAGGTCTATTTTAGCTGGACAGTCATCATTTGATGAATGGACACATGAGTTCATAATTATGTCAGCATCCTTCAGCATCTGAATAAATAAAATAGGATAGGGTACAGAGAGAGAAAAAACTAAAAATGATCTAGTCAAATATTATTTGGAAAAGCAGGTTATTAAGTCATTTAGCTTTCCCCCAAATATTTATTTATTTATTTCAGATTATGAGACTGATGCGCTGCCTACTGCGCTAAGAGGGCGACTATTTATTTATTTCAGGGGGGGAAGAGAGAGTGGGTGCACAAGGGCCCCTGCTGCTGAAAACATGAACTCCAGGTGCCAATCTTTATGCATATGACTTTACGTGGGTACTGGGCAATAGAACCAGGGCCATGAGGCCTTGCAAGCAAGTGCTTTTAACTTCTGAGCCATCTTTCCAGCCCCTATTAGGTCATTTGTATGTTATACAATCCCATTTTTCTGTGTTACGTACACACTTGAAAAAAAGTCTAGCAGGATGTTATCTGAGAACTTGAGCAGGCATTGTTAGCAAGGGCTAGACCCTGGGCATTGGCAAGTAAATGGAAACCCTCTGCCCTGCAGAAATGTGGCTGGAGGCTGGGCTTGAGTCAGTCCTGCTCCTGTAGTCTGCTTTTGTATGTGACAGGGACACTCCACTTCCCAGGGATTTTGGTGTTTGACCTCTCGGTGGCTCCTGCCTCTGAGTTTCCAAGGCATTCCACATTTCTCTTGGCATTTCAACATACTTTCTGGAAATGTCTTAATAGACAGATGTGAAGGGAGATGAGTTAATCACATCAGGGTGCATCATTGTCATATTTATCCTCATCCCCACTTTTCTGAGCAGTTTACAAAAGCAAATGTAGAGGCATTTCTTTCTTGCCTTGTGAAGTATCTCCTCTGCCCCTGCAGCTTCCTTAAAGGCCATGGGTCCTGTCCCTTCCACTGCAGTGCTTCCAGCACATTGAGTGTTCAATAAATATTTGCCAAGACTCAGTGACTTCATTCCACAGCTTCATGGGTGCAGATTTCATCCTGTAGATTTCCCGACACGAGCCGAGTTCTTTCCACCAATGGACTCACAGGAGTGTTGGTTTTGGGGTGTCCCTCCTGCATCTGGAGGTTGTTTTGTTACTGGGTATGTAGTGCAGATGGGCTATGTCTCCTTGTGTCTCCGTGTGTGTGTGTGCGTGCGTGTGTGTGTGTGTGCGTGCGTGCGTGCGCGTGTGTGTGTGTGTGTGTGTGTGTGTGTGTGTGTGTGTGTGAATTTTTCCCCAGGGATAGTAGGAGGATAGTTCTGGCTATTGTGTAGTCTGAACTTGTTTTTTGTTTTGTTTTTGTTTTTTCTGAGGTAGGATCTCACTCTACCCCAGGCTACCTCACTCTGTACTTCCAGGCTGCCCTCGAACTCACTATCTTCCTATCTCTGCCTTCTGAGTGCTGGGATTAAGGGCGTGCACCACCACATTGGCCTATTTTATAGCCTTTGACTGCAGTACTTGGCACCAGATAGCCTTGTCCAAACCTCGTTTTCTATTCTGCCAGTGTGTGTGGGGCTGAGCTGTGATGGGTGGGCCTGGTGGATCAAAGGGAAGTCTTGCTGGGGCTTACTGCACTGGCCACTACAGTCCTGTCAGCATGTGTGAGAGCATCTGTCCCTATAGCCTGGCCAGTGTTCCATATTGATTAAGGTTTTGGTCATGATGGTGAGGATGGGACTTGAGTTAATTTTGATTTATGATGGTGAGGACAGGACTTGAGTTAATTCTGATTTTTTTTATTATGAGCATCTGCTCATGTGCTTTCAGAGCATCTGCTCATGTGCTTTTGTGAGATGTTTCTACATTTTTACCTGTTTTTCTATTGGATTGTTAGTCTGTTCATGATGCTTAGAAGTTATTTCTAGATTGGAGATGTTAGTGCTTCATGGTATTTGGTGAATCACTTCCTAAGGCACTGGAGTTACTGAGCCATCAGGATTTAAGACAGTCTCTTACTGGAGGTCAGCAGAACAGTCTGGAGAGGCTTCCCCCAGGGATGGGGTATTTGCCTTGGGTGAAGCCTAGTGTTGAGAAGAGGAGCTAAGACTCTCAGGCAGAGAAGGGCACACTCTAAACTACAGCTGTGGAAAGCCCTGGGGTGGTAGAAAAGGAGCCTGTCAGACCACACCATGCCAGGCCTGTGGGTGGGTGTGAGTTCTCAGGCCTGATGTTTATTGGAACCTTCAGGGGAGCTTTAAACACTGCTAACCTGCTGTGATGGTTTGATTCAGGTGTCCCTCATAAATTATGTGTTCTGAATGCTTGATCCCCAGCTGATGGCAGTTTGGATATTGGAACCTGTTGCAGGTATGTTATTGGGGATGGGGGTTATGGGTGTTATAGCAGGCTTCTCCTTGCCAGTGTTTGGCACACTCTCCTGCTGCTGTTGTTCACCTGATGTTGGCCAGGAGGTGATGTCCGGGCTTATACCATCTTTTTCTCTGTCATCATGGAGCTTCCCCTCGAGTCTGTAAGCCAAAATCAACCCTTTCCTTCACAAGCTGTTTCTGCTTGGATGTTTCTGACCTTGAACTCAAGGCATTATTCCCACCTTTGCCTCCTACCTGGCTTTCTTCTTCTTTTAAAATGTGTGTGTAAAGAAACAAAACAAGGGTTGGAGAGATTGTTCAGTGGTTAAGGCCCTTGCCTGCAAAGCCTAATGACTAGGGTTTGATTCCTCAGTACCCACATAAAGACAGATACACAAAGTGGTGCATGTATCTGGAGTTTGTTTGAAGTGGTTAGAGGCCCTGGCACACCCATATTCTCTCTCTCTCTCTCTCTCTCTCTCTCTCTCTCTCTCTCCTTTCTCTCCTCTCCTCTCTCTCTCTTTCTCCTTTCTCTCCTCTCCTCTCCTCTCTCTCTCTCTCTCTCTCTCTCTCCCCCCCCTGTAAATAAATAAAATATGAAAAAAACCTACCAAAACATTAAAAATAAAAAAAGGCTGGGCGTGATGGCACAAACCTTTAATCTGAGGAGGCAGAGGTAGGAGGACAGCTGTGAGTTCGAGGCCACCCTGAGACTACACAGTGAATTCCAGGTCAGCCTGAGCTAGAGTGAGACTGTACCTTGAAAAACAAAACAAAACAAAACAAAACAAAACAAAAAAAAGTATGCGTGTGTAGGCGTGGAGGTCAGAGGATAGATAACCTCTGGCTGTTGGTCCTTGTAGTCAAACTTCTCATGCTGTGACAAAAAGAACCCAACCAAAAGCTACTGATGAGAGAAATGGGTTTATTTTGGTTTAAGGACTCGAGGGGAAGCTCCATGATGGCAGGGAAAATGACCACATGAGCAGAGGGTGGACATCACCACCACAGCACTGCAAACAGCAGCAGGAAGGTATGCCACACACTGGCAAGAGGAAGCTGGCTATAACTTCCATAAGCCCGTCCCCAACCACATAGCTCCAACAAGGTGCCAATTTTCAAACTGCCATCAGCTGGGGATGGAGCATTCAGAACACATTTGTTTGTGGGGGACACCTGGATCCAACCATGACAGTCCTCTCTTGTTATTTGTCACCAGGAAGTCCAGATTACTTGGCCCTCAAGCTTCAGGGTTCTCCCGATTCCACCTCCCATTGCCATAGGATTGGGATTACAGATGCATGTGGCTTTTATGTGGGCGCTGGGGATCTGAACTCCAGCCAGCACTGAGCCATCTCCCCAGCCCTAGCTTTTCTGGTTCAGACTTACTCATATTAGTGAGATAGGAATGAGGCGTCTCCTTTCCTTTCAGTGGAACCTGTAATGGTACAGGAGCTCTGGGACTTGTTGGAGATGAAGCCGGGTATTGACAAAGGGGAGACTGCGTCCTCATGACTGGCTATAAAGGAGTAGAGTTAGCGTATCTCTTGTGAGTTGGTATTTTGGAGGTCTTCAGAACAAAATGATATGAGCTGGGTGTGGTGACTCACACCTGTAAACCTAGCACTAAGGAGGCTGAAGCAGGAGGATTACTCTGAGTTCTAGGCCAGCCTGGGCTAGAGTGAGACCTGCCTCAGAAAAGGAAGGAAGGGAAGGGAAGGGAGGGTAAGTGAGGGGAGGGGAGGGGAGGGGGAGGGAAGGGAAGGCTACTGCAGTGCCAGATGTGGGTGCTGCTCTGAGCGAGGGGAGTTCTCCAGCACAGTGGCTGCCAGGTGTATCCTGTGTCCTTGTGTGCATTGTCAGCTCCTCACAGGACATGATGAGACCAGGTGGTGGTGGGTGTAGTAGCTCTGAAGCAGATGGGTGGTCTTGGAACAGAGGAAGGGGCTTGACTTTTGTCTTCTTGATCTAAGTTGGAGTAGTTAGTTGACTTTTGCTTTGCTTTTTTAAAATATAGTTTTTATTTGCAAGGGGAGAGAGAGGAGCATCAGGCCCTCTTGCTGCTGCAGATGAAGTCTAGATTCATTCACCACTTTTTGCATCTGGCTTTACAAGGGGACTGGGGAATTGAACGTGGGCGGGAAGGCTTTGCAAACCTTTAATGTCTGAGCTATCCCCTTACCCCTGCTTTTAAAAATGAGAGTGAAGCCGGGTGTGGTGGCACATGCCAGAGGTAGGGAGGATCACCATGAGTTCAAGGTCACCCTGAGACTACATAGTGAATTCCAGGTCAGCCTGGGCTAGAGTGAGACCCTATGTTGAAAAACCAAAAAAAAAAAAAAAAAAGAGTGAAGTGTGGGCTCACTGTGGACTCCTCTTTCTCAGCTGCTCATGCAATGGGGTCACATGTTTGTCATGTTGGTAAACTTTTAAGATGAAGTTTTTCCAACAGATATTCTTGGCCTGGCTCTCTCAGGCTAAGTTTGGATCCCAGGCCTACCATGTCCTAGCTGTGTGGTATTTTTTCCTGTGTGGGGTTATTTCCTCCTTGTGCCCTTTAGCTTCCTGATCTTCACATAAGAATATCACTCTAGGGCTGGAGAGATGGCTCAGCGGTTAAGGCACTTGCCTCCAGTGCCTAAGGCCCCAGGTTCAATTCCCCAGGACCCACATAGACCAGAAACACAAGGTGGTGGCCCTGATTCCTGATTCATTCTCTCTCTCTCTCTCTGTATCTCTCTGCTTGAAAATAAATAAATAAAATATTAAAAAAAAAGAATATCACTCTAGGCTGTCTGAAATGCATAGGACCACAGTGTTTCAACTTTCAAAGCTGTTCAGATTTTGGAATATTTGCCTAGACTTTGCTTGAGCATTCTTAACCCAAAAATAAGACAGCCAACATGCCCCAAGCCCCAAAGCTTGGGTACTATGTCAGTCTGAAAAGCATTTTAGGCCTGGTGTGGTGGTTCACGCCTTTAATCCCAGCACTCGGGGAGGTGTGAGACTACATACTGAATTCCAGGTCAGCCTGGGCTAGAGTGAGACTCTACCTTGAAAAAACCCCATAATTATTATTATTATTATTTCAGAAATCAGTTTGATTTTTTTTTGGGCTAGTGATGTTCAATTTCTAAAGTTGGTGTATAGATTACATACAAGGTGAAAACGGCTTCTTTTTTTAATATTTTATTTTATTGAGAGGAGAGAGAGAGAGAGAGAGAGAGAGAGAGAGAGAGAGAGAGAGAGAGAATGGGCACACCAGGGCTTCCATCCCCTGCAAATGAATTCCAGATGCATGCGCCCTCTTGTGCATCTGGCTTTTTTTTTATGTGGGCACTAGGGACTCAAACTCAGGTCCTTCTGCATTGCAGGCAAACGCCTTAACCGCTAAGCCGTCTCTTCAGCCCCCCCTTTTTTTTTTAAACGGCTTCTGTGTGTATTAGATATGTGTATATCGGTCAGTATTTAAAATAACCCATAGATTATTTAATAACCCATAGCTACCCAAATATGTTGGCTATGCTTTATGTTTTATGAATAAATGATTTTGTTTCTACTTTATGAATCATGACATTCATAAATTATAAATATAGAAGAAGCTTCAACATAAGTAATGAGGCTCGAGATTTCTTCTTTTTAATTATTTAGTGTGTGTGTTCATGTGTGCATGCTGTATTTGGTCCTTGCTTCACCTTCCACCTAGTTTTGAGGCAGGGTCTTTTGTTCACTCCTTCATTCTGGGAAATTCTCCTGTCTCTACTTCCTTCTTGCTGTAGACACACTGAGATTGGAGAAGCCCACCATATTGCAGCTTTTATGTGGCCCAGCACCTCCCCCACTTTTTAGCAAGCTGTCTTTGTGAACACAAGTTCCCAGTTGTTAGCAAGCTGCCTTACTCTTCTAGTCATGTGTAAGGAACCTTTCCAGTTCCAAGAGGTTCTCCTGTTGTGTGCTAGAACTTTACGATTCTGCCTGCCGTGGTGTGGTGCGTCTGGGATCTGCACTCACTTTTGTGTGTTGTACATGAGGGAGTGAGCCAGTTGTGGGTGCCCCTGGCCTGTTGTCTCAGCCCTGCTTTGGGGATCGCCCTCTTCTCTATCTGCAGGGCCATTTTGCATCTGTGAAGGCCTGTTTCTGAATTCTAGCAGTGTGTAGTGAGGACTAGTTGGTGATGTCTGCAGTTCCTCAGCCACAGGAATCTACACTGGAGCCTTGCTGATAGCATGGCCCTGAGTGAGAAGGGTGGATGGCACAGAACACATCTAGACAGTGTGGCCCTCCATAGTCAGTGGAAGCACTCACATTCCAGTGGGACGTGGTGATGATTGTAGTTCCATCTTATACCAAGTTCAAAAACATCACGTGATCTGTGTGGCTTTGCACCCTGCTTGGCAGATGCCTAGTGACCTCCAGGCCTAGTGTGTGACCTTGTCACCATTCTCGAGGTCGCTAACCACCTTCTCCTATGTTGTCAGCTCTCCTGGTTCTGCTCACTCTTTTCACTGTCCTTTGGCTTCCCCTTTTTTCTGCCTGTAATACTGCTGTCTCTGGCTCCCTTTCCCCTGGACCTCCTAGCATCTCACCTTTGCAGGAGATCATGTCCAGAGATCTCCTGCAGAAACCATTCCCCAGCCTGCAGACCCACAGAGCTGGCTGCTGGCTCCATCCCGAACTTCCCTATCTGGACGAATCCTTCCTTCTGTTGAACTGGTACGATCACTGTGAAGTCACCTGTCCTGACTCCTTCAGAGTTTCAAAGTAAACTTCTGAGCTCCCACTTCATGATTTAGGGCCCGTAATCTACATAGTAAGGTTGGGCAGTATTCTGGGGCTGACCATTTTCCTGTCTCTGCTGCGCTCTGTCTGTACACCAAGGAGTAGGCTAGAAGCCTGGAGGTCTCAGGCCTAGGCCCTGTCCTTAAAGGGACATCACTCATGCATGCCCCTGTGCCCTGTGTCATCACATCTCCATGGCTGTCTGTCCTGTGGTCTAAGCTGCTGTTTGGTTTCCTATCCACCATGTGCCCCCCTGCCCCTACTTCGCCCCCATCTGAGTGAGCTATTGGCAGCTACATACCCATGCATTTCAGGAAGAGGGTTAGGAAAGAGGGGGCAGTCTCATCCTGTCAGGGCCTCACTGGTTCCTTTCAGAGGACACTTGGTAGATGTGTTTGATTGATACTACAGGAGCTTGTTGTGGGTTTTCCTGCCCATTGTTGCATTGCCCTTTTCAGGGCATTTCCAAAACTTCATTCTTTTTCTTTAAAAAAATGTTATTTATTTATTTGCAAGCAGAGATAAAGAGAGATAGAGAATGGGCACACCAGGGCCTTTAGCTGCTGCAAATGAACTCCAGATGCATGTGTGACTTTGTGCATCTGGCTTTATGTGGGTACTGAGGAATGGAACCCAGGCCATTAAGCTTTGCAGCAAGAGCTTTAACTGCTGATCCATCTCTCCAGCATCCCCCCCCCCTTTTTTTTATTTTTCAGATAGGGTCTCGCTCTAGTCTAGGCTGACCTGGAATTTACTATGTATGTAGTCTCAGGGTGGCCTCAAACTCACAGCAATCCTACCTCTGCCTCCTGAATGCTGGGATTACAGGTGTGTGCCACCACGCCCAGCTAGAACTGCATTTTTACATGGAGACCTCTGCTCCCCCTTTAGTCAAGTCATTGGGTAGCCATAGCTCTCAGGCCACATGTAGGCTCAGGTTTCATTTGCTGCTGGCTTCCTCATCTGGTTCCACCCTGAATCCCGCTTCGTGATTGGAGGCCAAGTGATGCTGGCTCCTTGGTGGCCCTGTGTGGCTGCAGTTTGCCACTGATCCTACCAAGGGTAAACCAGCTGGCTTGAATGACACCTGGCTCTTCTGTGTGCACCGAACCCAGGTGTGGGAGCCTGGAGGGCCCCCTGCTTTGCCCTGTGGTGGGGAAGGGGTGCCAGGCCAGCAGCATTTCCTGTGGCACTTCTTGCAAGCACCCAGTGCAAAACCCAGAATGTGGTTTCAGAGTGCGATTTTCTCACCCACTTTCAGTGCATTACTTCTGGATGTTTGAACATATTCTGCAGCGTATCTGTAGTATCCAGGAGCAGTGAGTGAGGAGAAGAAGAGCTTCAAAGAAATACTGGTCTTTATCTCACCCCAGCCTTTTCCGGTGAAACCCACCAGAGTCTTTTTCTGTGCATGTTTGTGCTATAAATAGAACAGCAGGTCTCCTTGGGCAGCCCGGGCTCCTCACAGACTCTTGTGTGTTTCTAAAAGCTGTGTGTGTGAGTGTGTGTGTGTGTGTTTGAGTGAATTGTGCTTTAATTTTGCTTTTGCTTTTTCTACTAAACATGTAGGAGATGTTTAGTAGGAGATGCCTGAAAAAAATACTCCCGCATCTGTTCTTTAAACATAATTTATAACTTTTCTGGGATTTGGCTTATTGGTTTTATAGTCTTATTTTAATTAAACATTTGCACAAAGGAGAGATGGAGGCAGTTTCTTCCCCTGCAGAGGTAAGGAAGCTAAGTGGGGGTGAGGAGGTGCCTGTACTAGGCCCACAGAGCAGCTCTCTGTGTGCTCCAGGTGTCAGTGGACCGGTGGTATATGTGCAGGTGTGTAATGGGAGATTCATCTGTGTGAACTGGGAAGCACACTTGGTCACAGTCCTTTGTCCTGGGGCTGTGGTCCTGCTCGAGCACTGAGCATAGTACTGAGGGCAGTAACCAGAGCCAGTGGTTGTCTTCCTGCGTTGTGGCAGCACGGTGGCTTTCCTCTGTATTTCTTCCTGGCACTTTTGAATGACTTGGGAGATAGAGTTGGTGACCTCTTGAGAAGAGGTGAAGGTAGAAGCCACCGCATGAATACCCCGTTAGTCTCAGGGAGTTGGAGAGGGCAGATACTCTATCCTGGTAGGCCTGTGAGGTTGGTGCCTGTGGGCATGCCCTGCCCTCCCTGTTCCAAAGGGGCCCCGGGAGTGGGAAGAGCCGAAACCCTAGGTGCTGCGCCCTGGTCCACGTGCTGTTGTGCGGTGGACCCTGAACCTGGCCTTGTGTGTTTTGTGTGGGACTGGGGCTTGCTTCAGCTTTCTTCTCTGTCTTTTCCCATAAACAGGTTGATGGGGGCCCAGACATGCCCGTTGGTGACCCAGGGTTTCTGATGCACTCAGCTTTTGCCTTAGTAAGTTTTAAGCAGCCCTGTATGACCTAGCACTTCCACACTGTTTAGAAAGGTGGCTTGCTGAGACTCCTTGGGAGGGATGTTAGTGCTGGACGGACGCCAAGGCAGGTCCTTGTTTCACTGTGCGTTATATACTGTTACCTTTTTTTCTTTGTAGTGCTGGGTTGGAAGCTGGGCTTTAGTATACTAGGCAACAACTACCACTGAGCCGTAGCCCAGCCCATTTATTTGTGTTGATTGCATTAGTGACTGGGTGACTCAGGGACTCTGGTGATAAGTCATTCCTTGAACGTTTGGCTTCCTAGTGGCATGCAGGACTCCCATCCATTAGGAACCCTGCCCATGGACATGTGAAGGAGGACAGTGCCAAAGAAGCCTTGCTTAAAGTGACCAGAGTGAATGTTGGACTCCGCGGAGAAAAGGGAATGCGTCCTGTAGTGTGATGGGCTTGTTGGGATTTGGTGGTGGCATTTTCACTCTTGGTGTGTACAGATGCCCACACTGACCTCTGAACCATTGGAGGCTCAAAAAGAACATAGGCCTGGAGCCACACTGAGCCCCAAAGCAATGGACATGGACAGTTTTGGCACCAGGATCCTGAGAAATGGCAAGAGGCCAGAGAACACTGAGACAAGGCCAAGAGTAGCTGAAAACTACCAAATGCTGAACGAAGCTAGAGAATGACCACGGCCTGCGCCTTTGTGGTTCCCCGGCTGCTGCTTACTGCAGCCCCCAGAACCTCAGTTTCCCTTTTGTTAATCTGTTGGACATATTCGGGGTATACCTTGGGTCTCTGACACCCTGTCCTTCCAGGCATGCTGTGGTCCCATAGAGAATTAATGTGCCCCTTGCCTCCCCAGTGCAGTGCTTGGCCTGTGCAGAGGTCAAGGTCTGTGAGTGTGAGAAGTTTCCTGGTAGCTGCTTGGCCCTTTAGAGATAAGCGTGCTCATCGGCCATACAGGATGTATTTGAGCTTGACGAGCAAGGGGTACCTCAGAGACCCAAGCTTATGATGTTTCTCTACTTGCAGACCGTCCTCAAAGAAGGTATGCTGACCAAACAGAACAGTTCCTTCCAGAGGTCCAAGAGGAGGTACTTCAAGCTTCGGGGGCGAACGTTGTACTACGCCAAGACTGCAAAGGTGTGGTGGGTAGAGAAGCCCTTGAGCTCTGAGTACCGGGGTTTCCATTCATAGCCAGTTATTTCTGGTGATTCTAGTTAGGGTTGTTTTTCCCCTACCCCTCTCCCTGGGTGGGGCTGGGATTGAACTCGGGGCCTTGGATGTGGAGGCAGATGCTAGTTTGCACTACTCCAGGATGCTGGGTTAGACTTGTCACAAAGCATGTTTTATTTCTTGTAAAAAAAATATTTTTTTTTCATTTTCCCCTTTCTCTGAAAATGGAGAAAATGGTTACAGAACTAACCAAATTATAGCTGGATAGTTCTTTTTCCAAAAGATGGGGAATTGCAGACCCGCAGATCTCTTATTATGGGCTAAAAGTTGTTTTGAAGTTTCTGGGCTTCTTGGTATGTGAACAGAAATAGGAAATTCTTTACCTCTAGACTCTGTAGCAGCTGGCCCTGGGTGGCGGTGGAGACACAGGGCTGGGCTCCCCAGGCAGGCAGGAGCTGTCGCGCTGCTGCCCTGCGTCAGTGAATGGCGTATCACACGATTCAGCACCAGTTATTCTGGCAGTTATTCACACCTGTGCTTTAGTCTCTGGGTCAGTGGCAGTTCTGATACTGGGGCTCAAAAAAAAAAAAAACAAAAAACAAAAAACCTGGAATCATTTTGAGAGCATCCCGAGAGGCAGCATGCTAACATTTGAAACGGAACAAAGCAGCTGGTTTAGAAAGGGTTCTGCCAGCCTCAGTCATTTGGTCCTGTTGGTTGGGAAGGGAATACTCTTAGTTAGGTCTGAACCTGGCCAGCTTTTCCTCAGGTGGAACATTGAATGAGAGCACACTTCACTTTTAAAAGTGAAACTCGTTTGGGAGTGGTGACACACTCCTTTTAATTGCTGTGAGTTCAAGGCCAGCCTGGACTAGAGTGAGACCCTGTCTCAAGCCAGCAAACAATGCACTGGTATTAGTGGTAGAATGTAGAAGAGTCAGTCTTGCTGTGGCAGCATTAATTGAGTTCTGTGGATTAAAAAAACTCACATGTTGCCCCTGTGAGGCTCCGGGCACCTGGCGAGAATTCGGCAGGTGGGTGCGTTCATCAACATTGGCACCCTGGCCAGGTGCTGTGGTTTCAGGGAACTTGGGCTTGTGGTGGTGAGTGGGGAGAGTGGTGGGCAGTGCCCAGTACTTAGAATGCACTGGTCTTGGTGTGCTGAGTCCCTGTGTTTCTCTCTCCAGTCAATCATATTTGATGAGGTGGACCTTACGGATGCCAGTGTGGCGGAATCCAGCACCAAAAATGTCAACAACAGTTTCACGGTGAGGCTCACCTTCTCCAGCTTTAGCAGGCACTCAGACTTCCTCATCCCCTTGTTCTGACTGGAACGGCTCCTGGTGACATTAGAGTATAATGCTGAAAATAGCACTGTAGTTGGAGAATAACTGCGAATTTGGTAATGTGAGCACAAGCAAGATGATCCAATGAAATGGCTTTTTAAAAAATATGCTGTGTTTTATATATTAACATTTGTGTACAGAGGTTTATTTTTGTGATAGTGTAGAAAATTTGGAAAATACAGGAAAGCATATGGTATAGCAATTGAAAAGCCACCATAAGTCAGTTGAGGATTTAGCTCAGTGGAAAAGCACTTGCTTAGCAAGTGCAAGGCCCTGCATTGGTCTCAGCACTAGGAAATAAACAAAGGACACATTGAACCAGGTGTGATGGGGTGTGCACTCCCGGAGGTGGAGGTAGGAGGATCGCCCGTGAGTTTGAGGTCCAACTGAGACTACATAGTGAATTCCAGGTCAGCCTAGGCTAGAGTGAGATCCCACCTTGAAATACCAAAAACAACAAAACAAAACAAAAGGACACATTGAAAAGCAGCTGCATTCACCTACCTCACAACATAGAAAAATATTTTGGAATATTTTTCTTTTTTTCTTTAATACATTTTAACTTTTTCTCTTCCAAATTTATAACAATTATGTAACTTTTTTTTTTTTTTTTTGGTAAAAGTTCCAAACACATGATCATGTTCTTATACCTTAGAGATAGCCCCCCTCCTATCACCCTGGTGTTTGTCTTCATTTCTGTGTTTTGTGTCTTCCCCTGTAGACGCCTTGAAATTAGGCTGATGGGTTTCCTTTCACACCTGCTTTTCTTTTCCTCTGACATTAAAAAAAAAAAGTTATTTATTTGTGTGTGTGTGAGAGAGAGAGAGAGAGAGAGGGAGAGAGAGAGAGAGAGAGAGAGAGAGAGAGAGAGAGAGAGAGAATGAGAATGAGAATAAAAATATTGGTGAGCCAGGGCCTCTTGCGATTGCAAATGAACTCCAGATGCATGTGCTATTTTGTGCAGCTGCCTTTACATGGGTATTGGGGAATCTAATCCAGGCCAGTAGGTTTTGCAAGCAAGTGCCTTTAACCACTGAGCAGTCTCCTCAGCCCTTCCGGATGATTTTTGGTGGTCATTTTCCTTTGTAATTGATCTAAATCTATAATATTTTGTGGCTATGTGGCATTTTTTGTACAATTTTATAATTTTGGCTTCATAGGCTGAGCCTTCCCTGCCCCCCCCCCAAAAAAAAAAAAATAGAAGGACCAAGAATTGTATCAGGGAGAGCATCAGAATTCCAGGAATTTAGGAGGAGCTATCTAGGGGAGAGGGGAAGAAGGAGAGGAGAGGTTTTTAGATAGGCATAATGGATGAATGGCATTGAGGAGTCTTTCACTGGGAAGGACTCTGCTTGTCTTCCCAGACTTAATGAACAAATGTAGTCTTCAAGAAAGCTAAATGCAGCTTTCACTTTGGGCTGGGAGCTTCCCACAAGGGAGTAGAAGAGACCCATCTTCTGAAATCTTGCTTTCAAACACAGCCATCCGTCCCCAGGCTGATAGCAAGATGGAAGACAGAGACAGAAGTTCCTGGAAGTGTGGACCACCTAGCCTGGCAAATGCAGTGAATGAGAACGAGAAAGAACCTGTCACTGGAAGGTTGTTCCCTGACCTTCACACGTGTTCTGTGGCATGTGTGCTTATGCATGCATGAGCGCACGAGTGTGTACACACACACACACACACACACACACACACACACACACACACAATGTATACTAGGTCATATTTCCAACGGGACTTCCTGAAAGTATATTTCTCTATCTCCATGTTAAGTGTTATAACATTGCTGTCACTTTGATGATATAAAAATGGTCATTTATTTTGAGTTATTTATCAAAGAGGGGTTGAACATCTTTTACATTTCATTGACTATCTGTATTTCTTCCCCCCTTTTTTTTGTGGTACTGGGAATTGAAACCCAGGGTCTCATGCCTGCCAGACAAATGCTCTACCGCTGAGCTATATCCCTATTCCTTTCTTCTTTTTCTTTATTTTGTACTCTTCCTATATAATATATAATAGAGTCCTATATAATAGAGTCCAGATTGGTCTGGAATTCATGACCTTCTAGCCTGAGACTTTCTGTAGTACTGGGATAACAAGCATGTGCCACTGTGCCCAGCCATATTTCTGTCTTTGAGAATTAATTAATGTGTTGATTAATCATCTTATCTGTGCTTAAAATTACCTATTGCCTGTCAAATAACTGTAACTTTGTCCTTCTTTGTTGTAATACTTTTTTTTTTTTTTTTTCCGAGGTAGTACTCTAGCCCAGGCTGACCTGGAATTCTCTATGTAGTCTCAGGGTGGCCTTGAATTTACGGTGATCCTCCTACCTCTGCCTCCCGAGTGCTGGGATTAAAGGCGTGCGCCACCACGCCTGGCTTTGTTGTAATACTTTTAATACTTTGTGTGTGTGTGTGTGTGTGCGCACACGCGCGCGCCCATGAGCACACATTTTTGTGTGAGTGTGGGTGTGCACCTGCCAGGGCACATGTGTGGAGGTTGGGGACAGCCTCAGATGTTGGTCCTTGCCTTTCACCTTTTTTTTTTATGGCAGGGTTTCTTGTTGGTCACTACTGCTTTTGCCACGAGCTTCTTTCTAGAAGATGCTGGCATTCTCAACACTTGAGCTGCTGTGTCTGGGTGTGCGTCTGTTTGAGGACCCAGCTCAGGCTCTCACGCTTGTGGAGCAAGTGCTTTATTCACCCATCCATCTCCCAAGCCCATCTTTTTGTTTTTAAACTGGATTTCAAACACTAACGTTACCATGAACATGCTTTTCACAGGCCAAGAATCTAGCTGAATGACAGAGCACTTGCCTCACAGTCCCCAATAATGCCCCCCAAAAGCTTTTTACTTTTCCTTTATATTTCTTGCTTTCCTGTTACCTGGTATTTTCCAATTATTTCTGTCTTATCACAAGATTTAGAGTTGTGTTGGAGAGCCTGGAAAGCATTTCTGTTTTGCTCAGAAACATATATTAAATAAATCACCTAAGTGAAGGAAATAGAAGTAAGTTCCACCACAGAGTGTGCAGGGCTGTCAGTGGCCACCCTAGATCAAGTGGAGGGTCCCGTCCAAGGAGCTCCCTGTCTTGGCTCTCTGAGGTGGCTGATGTAAGAGGACTCCTGTACCGCCTAATACCCTGTATCTAAGTAGCCCTTATAGTTCCATTCTTTTCAGCTGAGCTCTGCTGTGGCTGGGACAATGTGCTATGATGATATAGTTTCAGTTGTTTGCAGGTAAGACTTTCTTACAGTGATCACCAATGTCCTGTATACATTTCAATACAAGCGGACATTTTCTTCTTTTGGCTGTAGTGGGGGTAGAATTAAGGACCTTGAGCATGCTAGGCACATGTTTTGCCACTGAGCTACACTTCTGGTCCAGCTCCAGCAGGTCTTCTTACATGTAGTTGGTAAGGCAAAGTGTTGAACTTCTTCCTCTTTTCCTTTTTTTTTTTTTTTTTTTTTTTTTTTTGGTTTTTTGAGGTAGGGTCTAGCTCTAATACAGGCTGACCTGAAATTCACTATGTAGTCTCAGGGTGGCCTCGAACTCATGGCAATCCTCCTACTTCTGCCTCCCGAGTGCTGGGGGAGGGGGGGGCTCTTCCTCAAATCTTTATAACATTCTGATTTGGTTCCAGCTTGTCCTAACAATCATTGGGTGAGGTTCATTACAGCGTTCTAATGATTAATTCATATACCCCTTTCTGATAATTTTTGCTGAATTTGGAGGCTTTTTGTTAAGTATATGCAGATTTAGAACTATTTTATATTCCTCCTAGATAGCCTTTTTTTGTAATTTATTAACTTATTTGAGTGACAGCCAGAAGCAGATAGAGTAAGAGTACTCCAGGGCCTCCTGCCACTTCAAACAAGCTCCAGATGCATGGGCCACTTTATACATCTGGCTTTACATGGGTACTGAAGAATCAAGCATGGACTGTCAGGCTTTGCAAGCAAGCACTTATAACCACTGAGCCATCTTTCAGTCCCTAAATTACCTCTTAGCCTTCTATAATCCATTTTTTGTTTGCTTTAAAGATTTTGTGTTCACTTTTTTTTTAAATTTTATTTTATTTTATATTTTATTTATTCATTTTCAATCAGAGAAATAGAGAGAGAGAGAGAGAGAGAGAGAGAGAGAGAGAGAGAGAGAGCGAGCGCACACCAGGGCCACCACCTTGTGGGTCTGGCTTATGTGGGTCCTGGGAATTGAACCCAGGGCCTTAGGCACTGGAGGCAAGTGCCTTACCCGCTGAGCCATCTCTCCAGCCCTGTGTTCAATTTTTAATCCTTTGAACATGTGCTCCTTGAGCTGTCTTCTCCCAGAAATTCAAAAATGTGTTTGATATCTTTTTTCCTTTTCAATTTGCTTTGTTTTTTTTTAAAAAAAACAAAAAAACCCTTTTGGCCGGGCATGGTGCCGCATGCCTTTAATCCCAGCACTCGGGAGGCAGAGGTAGGAGGATCACCATGAGTTCAAGGCCACTTTGAGACTACATAGTGAATTCCAGGTCAGCCTGGGCTAGAGTGAGACCCTACCTCAAAAAACAAAACAAAACAAAACAAAAAAATTTGTTTTTTAGCTTCTATAGTTATAGACCATAAATCATTATGACTCCCTTTATTATCTCTTCCTCTCTCAATTAGTCTCTGTTTTGTTTCGGTGCCATCATCTTTTCTTCCCATTATGTGTAGGTATTATCAGGCACTGTGAAGTTGTGAATAGCAAGGTCATTTTGTATTTGGGTGTTGTAAGCAGTCCTTCCCTTCCTTTGGCTCTAACAATCTTTCCACCACCTCTTCCACAATAGACCCTGAGCCTCAGGAAGTGTGATAGAGATGTCCCAGTGCTGAACACTCCAATGTCATTTCTTCTCAGCATTATGGTCTTTTATGTTATCCCAGTGCTCACCACCATCTGAAAAAGAGAAGCTTTTCTAGCCAAGAGTGATAGTAGCATTATTGTATGGGTACGCACATATTTTTCAAAGTAAAAAAGTGCTAATAAGGCAGTTTGCATTTAGCCAGACACAGCAGGAGTTACTCCCCTAGGACTTCTTACCTCCTCCACTATAGGCTTTTGACTAGGTCTTCAGTACCAGGCATGTGTTCCCTTCAGTGGAGAGGACAGTCCAGTTAGAGAACAGTTGGTTTCCCCCACAATAGATCTGCCACTATTGCCCCAGTTGGCCCATTTGACCTAGTGACCTGTCTTAAGGCTTGCAAGGTCCACTTCTGTTCACCACCATTGGGCTACATGCAGCTATACATAGCTTTTGACATCTTCCTGTTGGCTGGTTAACAGGGAGATTTCCGGCTCAGCTCCAGCTTGATTTCTCAGTAACCTTCAGCAATAAGGTCTTACCATCTCATTCTGGTGGGCAGCCAAGAGCCTTTGCAATAATCTGAAATGTTTTGGGGGCCTCAGGAACTTCCCTGGCCAACAATTCACTGGAAGGTTCCTATCCCTGGCACTGAAGTTCTGGTAACAATCTATGGCTACTGGCTGTGCCATTATATGAGGGAGAACATGCAGTGTTTGGTTTTCTGGGTCTGAGTTACCTCACTTAGTATGATCCTTTCCAGATACATCCATTTCCATGAAAATTTCATAATTTTATTTTATCCATTGTATAAATGAACCACATCTTCATTATCCATTCATCAGTTGAGGGACATCTAGGCTGGTTCCATTTCCTAGCTATTGTAAATAGAGTTGCAATAAACATGGAAGAGCAAGGATCTCCAGGGTAGTGACTAGTCACTAGGATATATGCCAAGGAATGGTATAGCTGGGTCATGTGGTAAGTCTATTTTCATCTCAGGAACCTCCACACTGCTTTCCACAGTGGCTGTGCCAGTTTACATTCCCACCAGCAGTGTAGAAGGGTTCCTATTTTTCCACATCCTCACCATCATTTATTGTCATTTGTCTTCTTGATGGTAGCCATTCTGACAGGAATGAGATGGAATCTCAGAGTAGTTTTAATTTGCATTTCCCTGATGGCTAAGGAGGCAGAACATATTTTTTTTTTTGATGTTTATAGGCCATCTGTATTTCTTCTTTTGAAAACTTTCTATTCAGTTCTGTAGTCCATTTTTTGGCAGGTTTCTTTGATTTTTAATTAGTTTTTTGAGTTCTTTGTAAATCCTGGTTAGTAATCCTCTGTCAGATGTATAGCTGGCAAAGACTTTCTCCCATTGGGTAGGTTGCCTCTTTGCTTTGTTCACAATGTCTTTTGCTGTACAAAAGCCTTTTAATTTTGTGACATCCTAATTGTTGATTAGTGGTTTTATTTCCTGAGCAACTGGGGTTATGTTCAGATAGTCTTTGCCTATGCCAATATGTTGAAGTGTTTCCTCTACTTTTTCTCTAGCAGTTTCAGAGTTTCAGGTCTGATATTGAGGTCTTTGATCCATTTGGACTTGATTCTTGTGCATGGAGAGAGATAAGGATGTATTTTCTTTTTTTTAAAGATAGAGGGCTATTATTCATTTTCAAGCAGAGATACAGAGAGAGAGAGAGGAGAGGAGAGGGGAGGGGAGGGGAGGGGAGAGGAGAGGAGAAGAGAAGAGAGCAAGCACCAGGGCCACCACCTTGTGAGTCTGGCTTATGTGGGTACTGGGGAATTGAACCCAGGGCCTTAAACACTAGAGGCAAGTGCCTTAACTGCTGAGCCATTTCTCCAGCCCAGGATGTATTTTCGTCCTTTTCTATATAGATACCCAGTTTACCCAGCACCACTTGTTATATTCTCCTGTGAATATTTTTGTCCATTCTGTCAAAAATCAGATGGCTGTAATTGGGTTTGCATCAGGGTCGTCTATTCTGTTCCACTGTTCTATGTGTCTTTTTTGTGCCAGTACCATGCTGTTTTTTGTTACTGTGGCTCTGTAATATATCTTAAAATCAGGTATGGTGATACCACCTGCCTTATTTTTGTTGCCTAGAATTGTTTTGACTATTCGAGGTTTTTTTTTTTTTTTTTTTTTTGAGGCAGTTGTGAATGAATGAATTGTAGGATTGTTTTTTCTATTTCAGTGAAGAATGCCATTGGAATTTTGATGGAGATTACATTAAATGTTTAGACTGATTTTGGTAAGATTGACATTTTCACGATATTGATTCTTCCAGTCCAAGAACATGGGATGTCTTTCCATTTCCTGTGTCGCCTGCAATTTCTCTCTTGAGTGTTTTAAAGTCTTCATTGTAGAGATCCTTCACTTCGTTGGTTAGGTTTAGTCCAAGGTACCTTATTATTATTATTTTTTTCTGATTTTTCAAGGTAGGGTCTCGCTCTAGTCCAGGCTGACCTGGAATTCACTATGTAGTTTCAGGGTGGCCTTGAACTCACGGCAATCCTCCTACCTCTGTTGGGATTAAAGGCATGCTGATTTCTGTGTGTTGATTTTGTATCCTGCTACATTGCTAAAGGTGTTTATCAGCTCTTAACAGTTTTCTGATAGTCTTTAGGGTCCTTTATGTATAGAATCATATCATCTACAAGTAATGATAATTTGATCTCTTCCTTTCTAATTTGTACCCCTTTGATTTGTGTCTCTTGCCTTATTGCTATAGCTAAGACTTCCAGCACTAAATTAAATAAAAGTGGGGACAGTGAACATCCTTGTCTTGTTCCTGACTTTAGTGGAAATGCTTCAACTTTCTCCCTATTTAGTATGATGTTGGCTAGAGACTTGTCATAAATGGCCTTTATATTATGCTGAGATACGTTCCTTCTGTTCCCACTTCCTTTAGGACTTTCACCATGAAGGGATATGGGATTTTGTCAAATGCCTTTTCTGCATCTATTGAGATAATCATGTGATTTTTATCCTTTAGTCCATTTATATGGTTTATTATTACATTTATCCATTTGTGTATGTTGAACCATCCCTGCATCTCTGGGATTAAATCCTACCCTGTTTGGGTGAATGATCTCTTTGATGCATCCTTGTATTCTGTTTGCCAGTATTTTGTTGAGAATTTTTGCATCTGTGTTCATAAGTGAGATTAGTCTGTAATCTATCTATCTATCTATCTATCTATCTATCTA